>CAUYPK010094001.1:0-16837 GCA_963574355.1 Loris lydekkerianus
GCTGCTCGGGAGGCTGAGGCAGAAGAATCGCAGAAGCCCAAGAGCTGGAGGTTGCTGTGGGTCCTGTGACTTCACGGCACTCCACCAAGGGTGGTAAAGTGAGACTCTGTCTCTACAAAAAAATAAAAATAAAAAAAAAAATGTAAATGTAAAACCATAAAATGTTCTAAAATTAGGATTAAATCTTTATTATCTCAATTAAGCAAAGTGTTCTTAAATGTTATACCAAAAGCATAATTCAAGAAAAAATTTCATAAATCATATTTTATCAAAATTTATAACTTTTACTCTTTGGAAAACACTATTAAGAGATTGAAAAGGTCAGCTACAGACTGGGAGAAAACATATGTAAATCACAAATCTGACAAGAATTTGTACCCAGAATATATAAAGAACCTTCTAAATTCACCAGCATAAAAGCAATCCAATTAAAATCTAATGAAGACTTAAAACTTCACTAAAGAGGTATACAGATGATTAATAGGAGCATGAAAAGATCTTTAACATTGATCATTAGCCATTATTGATATGCAAATTAAAACTACTAGAAGATATCAATCTCAGATCATCTATTAAAGTGGCTAAAAATAATACTGACAACACCAAGTATTGACAAGGACACAGATCCTCTGTAGCTTTGGTATATTGGTGGCAGGAATGCAAAATGGTAAAGTCACTCTTGAAAATAGCTTAGCAGTTTCTTATGAAGTTACATAAACTTAGCATATGATTAAGCAATTCCATTCCTGGGGGAGCTTAACAAAGAAAAAGTTACCAAAAACCAAAAATAATCCAAAGCTCCTTCCACAAGTCGAAGAGTAAACAAACTGTAATACAATCATAGAATGGAATACTACTCTGCAATGAACAGGAATAAACTATTTCCATATTCAACAACTTGAATGCATTTCAAAAATATGCTTACCAAAAGGAGTCAGTCTCAAAAGTTTGCACCCTTTGACTCTTTTACATGATATTCTTTAAAAATCAAAACTATAGTAATAGAGAACAGGTCAGTATCTGTCAGAACAAAAGGTTCAGAGGTAGGAGAGGAGCTATGGGAGGGACCACAAAGGGATAGCAAGAGGGGGTTTTGTAGGATAATGGAACTATTCTTATTCTTATCCACAAATTATGATGTGGATAAGAATAAATCTATTCATGTGTTATAATATTTTAAACTGTACGCCAAAAACAGTTAATTTTATTACATCAATTTAAAAATTAAAAATTTTAAAAATAAAATTCTTTTCAAAATAGCAATCTATCCAGGTGAACTCACTGTAAGCTAATTTTACCTGGAGATACGTCTTTGATTATTTTAATTCCTCTTGTACTCTTATCATTTTTCTCCCAATTTTGTCCTGGACTCTCTCTCTCTCTTGCCTCATTGCTTTATTTATGTTGTCACTCATTTTTTGTGTTATGTTAGAAATCTTTGTCCTTGCATATTTAAGAAAAGATATATGGCACCAAGGCAACATTCTTTAACTTTTATGCACATGGAAATCTGATGAGATGTGTGTCAAAAAGCAGATTTTTTACCTCTCCCCAATGCAAGAGGGCTAGGTTAGGTCCTGGAGAAACACCTCCTGATACTAAGGTGAGTGCTCCACTGATCACTGTTTGACAAGCACTGCGTGAGAGGCACATGAGGTAAAAAATGAGAACTCCTTTAATTTTTGAGGGTCACACCATGAAATGTCTCAATCAGCTTGGAAATTGCTAGAATACAAAATAAATTAAAGAACTCCAGACATTGTAACCTAGAAGGTACTGTTAGATTTGCAAAGGAAGGTAGTGATATGGCAACCAGTATAGGAGAAATGCAACCCGTTATTTGCTGGGGTTTTGATTTTTTGAAGGCAACTTTCTTAAGAGTATTACAGCTCTGAGAAAGACATCACCCGTAACTTTCACAAAACCTGGATTTTTTTTCTCAAAAGAAATATAATCACAGGTTGTATTTCCTCCAAGGGTGCAAACTCAGATAAATTACAGCTATAGCAGGGCTTCAGCATGGACAGGTAAAGGCATCTGGGGTTCTATGTAGAAAAACAAACATAACAAGTAGATAATTACACTCAGAATAGATCATCTGAGAGAGAACACTGGAATTCAAGGGACAGGAAACATCTGAAACAAAGAAGGGGGGTGGGGGGTGGACAAGGCAGCCTGTGTCACAGGGATTGCCTGTGAGTCCAAAAAGGCTCCCAGTGCGGGAAAAGGTAAGAGACCCCAGAGCTCCCCATTCCCACCCCAGACTCCTGCAGTTTCAGCCGGACTGTTGCTTGCATGCCCTGAGACTAACACTAGGTGCTCTGGGGAAAGTGAGACCGCTTTGCTCTGGAGAGGAAGCTCCTGCCGGTCCCTGCAGGCACCCGTCCTAAGCTGCTGCAGCCTGTCACCCTTCTGAGAAACCAGCCTCCACCCCAGAATGTATCCTGCTCTGAAACCCAACAGATCCGGAATCTCCACAACCCTGGGCCCTACACGCGGCCTCCCCCTGGGCTGGAAGTGCTCTTCCCAGGCACTCTCCTGCCGCTGCTGCCGCTGACAGCACCCCTGTCCTCCCTGCCATCAGGACAGCAGGGCAGCCGCCACCCCTGTCCGGACCACCCTGCCCTGCCTGTCACCTCCCACAGCACCAGGGATGCAGAGAGCAGGCCCGGCCGGCCCAACTCCATTCCCAACCAGCGACCCCGACCCCAGTATTCTAGCACGGAGGTGCCCTGCTCTGCTCACCACCTGAACACTCCTCCCAGGGGCCTGAGATGACCCCAAGCCAACCTGCATTCCCTACTGCAATGGCACCCACGCACTGGGCCACCTGCAGGCCTGGCAACCAGCCCACGCAGCCCAATCGCAGGTGCCACTAACGCCAGCATGGACCGCTTGGGAACAGCAGTGTTGTTCTGGCCACTGCCACTACCACCGCCCCTGCCGCATCCACTGCACGGGGGCCAGAGGACCCATCTACCTTCCTGGCCCACTGTTGACACTGCCGGCACCTGAATAGGTCATCTGGAGGCCCGAAATCGGCCTGCCTGAACCCACTAACATGGGCGGCGGCAGCAGAGAATGCAGTTCTGGGACCAAAAGCCAGGCATATTCAGCCTGCCACTGCCACCACGGGGGCCCAGGGCTGGCATCCTGGTGCTCAGCAAAACATCGCCACTGCCTCTGCTGACAAGCACGCCCTAAGCCACCAAGGAAACCACCGATGTCATTGACTGTTACAGGGGAAGGAATTATATGCAAACTGCACTACTGCGCACACCCTGAGGGAAGACAATGCGCCCCCCTCAACCAACACCACAGATCCATGTTCAGAAAAAAGTCCTCCCCTACAAAGGCAAATCCAAAAATTGGAAGAATTGCTTTCATTTGCAAATACTAAGAGGTGGTAGTACAAACTGGCTTAAATAATAAATGGAATGCACTGGCTCTTGAAGTCCAGAAGACATTTAGGCATCTGCCCTGCTTTGATCAGGACTCCAGTCTATTTTTCTACATGATTCACTGATCCCTGCCCACTCTATGTCTGCTTAATCCTGAGACTGGCTTTGTTCGTGCTAGCAAAGGATCTGTTGGCAGCCCAGGCTCACATCAACGTTGCCTCACCCAGAAACAGAGAGAGCATTTCTTCCCCCAACTCTGAGTAAGTGCCACAGGCTAAATTTTGACTGACAGCCAATGTCATGTGACACTCCAGAACCAATTGCTCTGGCCAAGGAGATGAAATTGTACTTCTGAAGCTGGAGGTCATGTCAATTATCCAGCTTGGCAGCTGCTCTATCATAGGACAGCTACTTAATTAATGCTGGAAAGGCAAAGGGGGAACTCTTATTTAAATAACAGAAGTTAGCCTTGGCATGGTGGCTCAGGCCTGTAATTCTAGCACTTTGGGAGGTCAATGTGGGAGGATTTTTTGAGGCCTGGAGTTGGAGACCATACTGAGCAACATATCTGTATAAAAAATACAAAACGTAGCTGAATGTAGTGGCTCACGCCTATAGTCCCAGCTACTTAGGAGGCTGAGGCAGGAGGATGACTTTGCCTCAGGTGCCTAAGACTTTGAAGTTTCTATGAGCTGTGAGGATGCCACTACATGTGAGCCCTGGCAACAGAGAGAAACCCTATCTCAAAAAACAAAACGAAACAAAAAAAACAACGAAAAGACAGAATTTGTACCTACCTGACAAATTTGGGTAGTATTGATCAGAAAGGTCTGTTTCTTCACTCAAATAATAGATCCATTTAATCAAATATGCAGAATGAACTTCACTTAATTGGTTCATTCTTTTTTTTTTTTTTTTTAATGGTTAGAGAATTGAGCTATTGTTTCATGCCTTTACAA
Source organism: Loris lydekkerianus (assembly GCA_963574355.1). Lineage (NCBI taxonomy): Eukaryota > Metazoa > Chordata > Mammalia > Primates > Lorisidae > Loris > Loris lydekkerianus. The sequence goes on from CAUYPK010094001.1 coordinate 4,361, forward strand.
GATACCTTAGTAGAGTGGGTAACAAAATGTTGGTTAACATTTATATGAGTATGTATTCAGACTGTATTTACACGGGTCTCATGTTTTTCAAGGATTTTACTGCCAATTTTTTAAATCCAGTCAATTAGAGCAACCAGATAACTTAATCTTTTAAGAGGATTAATCAATAACCAATCACGACAGCAATCATGTTTTGTTCACACGATATAAATTCAACCAATTGAAAAAGATGGCAGGGGTGGGGGTGGGGGTGGGGGTGGCAGAAGGCAGCTTTCTCTTCTTTCTGCAAGTTGACAGATAAGTGGTTTATTATCTACTTCTCTTCTACTCCCAAACTGATTGGTAGTTTTACCAGGTCAACTGGTTATTTTGGCATCATAAACTGACACTATATATTAGAGCTGTTTTCCAATAAATTAACTGGAACATTATGGAAGCATTTTTCATATTCAAATGTGCACAATGAAGCTCATTGAACCAAACTGAAAACCAGCAGCAGTTTCCTCTAAAATCTGTAAATCCACTCTTCCAATTTATCTTCTTTAACCATCTGGTTATGGTTCTAAATGACTTAGTAGAAAAAAAAGTCTCAGTTTTCACCAGCTTGTGAGAGGGGCAAATTTTTGTTTTTCATGTTTTACATTAAGCTTGTACTCAAAGAAATCAGAAAAGGGGCATTGATATTAATATTTCTACAGAAATAGGTGATACCTGCTGTGCAAATAAACTTTTATTTGTCTTTTACAATTTTTTTCTACATACTCCCATTTAATCTGTATCACTGTTTCTCTGGCTACACAGCTGTTGAGAAATGGTTTCATAAATACAATAAATTATTTTCATTTCTTTATTCTTTTTGATTTATCTTTTTTCTTTGACTGATTCATGCTCATCTCCCTCTTTTAACTATGCTGTGTCATCCCCTATCTGAATCTCTTCAGCTTATAAAGTGCAAAGGACCCTACTTATCCAGAGTCTTTTTTATTTTTAAAACACAGTATAAACATTATTTCCTCCATGATCTCAAGAAATAATTGTTAAATAATTTAATACTATGTTTCTCAATTACCCAAAAAGAAATTTTGCTGTTCTGTTTCTGTCAAGATTTAATCCTCAAGGACGGTCCTAAGACTTCCTGAAACAGAAAGAAAATATCACAAGTCATTTTATTTATGGAAAAAGAAAATTTGTTAACTGACCAACTATAGAGAAACTGTACAAATGTAGGATTTTACAAATTTCAGACCACATATGTATCTTTTTCTGTCTGATTTAAATGTAATTCTATTCCAAATTATAGTTTTCTAAAAATGCAAAAACTATTAAAAAATGATACACTCATGAAGTTTTACAGCAGAGATTAGAAACAAGCATTAAAGAGGAACAATTTTCACCACCAAAGTTGTTTCCTTTAACTATATCCTCTTTCTCCAAATGTCCAAAAAAAAACTATAATACAAAGGTGATTTGGAACAGAATTATATTGATTCCCAGGGGTCTCTGGCAAATGTTAACACCTTTTATTCCTTAAATAACTTAATCTTTTTTAGCCGTAAGAAAACAAAACAAAATAAAATGCTGTTTTGCAAGAAGAACTTGGTCTTAAATTCTTAAGGAGACATATGCCAAGTAATTTAGTAATTATATAGCCAGAGGAGTTTTCAGGCTTTTTGTTCTACTGAAACAAATACCTAACCTAAAGACAGATGGTCCCAGAGAAAGCAAAACTAATGGTTCTGCTGTCTGAAGTCACCCCAGGAGAAACACCTTTGCAGCTGGTCATCTTGAGGAAAGGACCCTGGGCCATCTGCCCTCGGCATACGCAGAGTCAGGCTGGGGCTACCCTGCAGGGGGCTACCTCTGCAACACTGGGATAACTTCACACTGTCTTGCCTTCAGATCCAAACCTGCTCCAGTTTCTACTCATAATCTTTGTCATCTTGTCTTCCAGGTAGAGAGGGGGAAAATATTGTGCCAACCTCCTAGGATTGTTTTCAAAGATAAAGTGGGATAATCTATCAAAGATGTGAGATGCATAGGTTTTTCTCAAAAGTAAATTTTCAGCAAAGATCTAATATATGATGTTTTCTTTTTAAATATCAAAGATCTTTCAGCAAAGATCTTTTCTTTTTAAATCTTGTTCTGATCCATATGGAGAGGGTTAGGAAAATCTTCAAATTTCAACTCCAAAATTATTCAAAGATACTCTTGTTGCAATTATCATTATTTGAAGTTGGTTTTTTTTTCCTTACAGAAAAGGGTACATTTTCAGCATTGAAAAGTTGTACAATAATTTAATATGGAGAAAGCTGGTGCCTTCTTATAATTTTCTTTAAAAAATAGCCACATGCAGGGCACCATCTATGGCTCAATGGAGTAGGGCACCAGCCCCATATGCCAGAGGTGGTGGGTTCAAGCCCAGCTCTGGCCAAAAACTGCAAAAAGAATTAAAATTAAAATTAAAATTAAAAAACCCACATCGAACAGTAAAAGAACAAACACCTATAAAACACTCTCTATGCAATATGCACACATATTAGTCATTTAATCTTTAAAACTCCATGAGATAAGTACTATTATTATTATTATATCATTACTATACCATCTTAGATATGAGAAAACTGAGAAACAGAGAGCTTAATTTTCCCAAGGGCACCAAACCAAAGAATGATAGCACTATGCTCTGAACAGAGCAGTCTATGCTTTGAACCACTAACTTGCTTCCTCATGGATGAGATTCTATAATCAGATCATTCTGATGATATTTGATTCCACCTTTTCCAATGGTGATGGACCTTTTGAGATGGCAAGTCAAAATTTTCCAAGCAGAGGTAAACAGTACATTTCTAATGCAGCCTTTTAGCACTAGCCCTGGGCTAATCAGCTTAGCCTTGGGTAGCAGAACAAAGGGCCTTAAAAACAAACATCTTTGATGATTTCAATGATCTTTATGATTAATTAACAAAGATTAATCCAGAATAGATTCATCTCCTAGAAATGGCGTAAATCTAACTTTTCACTGCTATAGAATTAATCAATATCACCTGATGATATTAATGAGCATGATGGCTCTTGGGATCGATTCTGATGGGTTTTGATTAAAAATGTATTCTTTCAAAATAAGGCTTTGTTCATCATCTACATTTGAAAACCTAGGTTCTGTGTTGATCATGTATCCCTCACTAGTTCAAATAAGCTTTTGTGGCAGATACTGCGCTATACAGAACTTAAACAACTACTGCCCTGGCTGCTCCCAGTATTGACTGCTAAGACCTGTCTCCAGGAGTTGCCTGTGTCTAACAAGAGTCATTTCATGCAAAGTTCTGCTCCTTCCTCTGGATCACCCAATGTCCAAAGATGATCAGTATTGAGTTATTGTCCCCTTTGTCTCTACTCGTTTCATTCTAGGGCCATCCCAGCTCTTCTGTGCCTCACGGAATCAGCTGAGGCCTTTCTTCAACTCCTTTGAAGTTCATCTTCTCCCTTTGCTCAATCCTACTTATTTTTTCTAGAGCAGGGATATCCAACGTGCAGCCCACGGGCCACATGCTCATTTTTTGAGAACTTTTTTGGCTTATCTGTAGTGTGACATATCATGAAAAGTATGCATGGACTTTTTGTCCTAATCAGCTTTCCTTAGCATTTGTGTATTTAAAACGTGTCCCAAGACAACTCTTATTCTACCACTGTGCAGCAGAGGAGAAAAAAAGGTTGGACAGTTCTGTTCTAAAGTATTGATACCAAGAACACTTCTCCAAGTAAACCAGTATATAAACTTCTGTTTCAAAGTCCATTTCTTAAAGAACCTGACCTGCAGCAATTGTTTAACAAAGGGGTCAGCACATCTTCCTACCTTCTGCGGACCACAGTGGCATAGTCCTCTGCCCTCACATGATGAACAATCTTTTTATTTCTATGATACCTGGCACAATGTCTCTGGAAGAGATAATTTCTCACGTCAATATAATTAGGAAAATTACTTCAGTCAAGAGCTGCCATTGGAGGACTTCATTGTAATGTCAACACTCAATCCCATAACATGAAAGAAATCTCAAAAGGGTCAATGTTAAAATAGATAGTACAGTCTGCAAAATAAGCGCTAATGACTTTTGTGCACTACTGACTCAGTCTGTGAAATTAAAAATTCTTTACAATGGCCAATAGTTCTATTTAAAATTATAATTTTGATAATCCTCCATTTTGTTTACACACAATTTATCTGTTGAGAAGTTTTCATTCTAATAAACGGAGATGGATAATGACCAAGGAAAAGTGTGCTCCATGGCAAGAAACTTTGTTCAATGATCACAATGTCCTGTCCAGTTTTTTGTATTGATTTTGTCCAGTTTTTTCTCAATCAGAGAAAAAAAAGGTTTCTATAAGACAACAGCTTAAAAACAGGCAAAGAAAAATGAAAAAAGCCACAGCATCTCTCTAGCAACAAAGCCTATTTTTACAAAACTGTTCTGGGCTTGTAAGACCTAATGGCAACTATGAGATTGTAAATGTACCTATATATTTGAAGCCTAAATGAACCTAAACAATTTACCACAGAATCTAAAATTTGCATCTGTACTAATAAATCATTGTATTCACTAAGCCATGTTTCCTGGAAACTGTAACTTTTAAGTTACTGATTATTATTGATTTAACAGTATCTTTCGATGTATCTCTATATTCTTTACAGTTTTATCTTTGGTTCAAAAAAGAGAAGTGACTTAAACCCAGATTTGTATTGACTTATTCTTCTTTTACTTATAGTAGGTTTTAATTTCCAAAGATGGCCACAACGCCATCTCTCAACCTACTTGTTTCTCTTACAATGTAATCTTGACATCTCTCCCATGAATACGCACTATGACCTCTTTTTGGAAACTAGTTGAACCCTTGTAACTGCTTTGTGCAACTGAATGTGTCAGAAGTGAGTTAGTATGACTTTCAAGTCTAGTTTAGAAAAATGCAATCATTGGGGCTTTGCTTTTAAGACTCAGTTGTTGCAAGGAAGCCCAACCAACCTGAGCAAATACACCCCTTCATCAGACAAAATTCCCTCAAACCAGCCACCCTCAGTTGTGATAGCTAAAAATGTCTGTGTGTATTGCCAAATTTTCCCTGGTAGGCAAAATTGCCATTAGTTGACAATCACTGGTAAATAGAGACAACACAGAAAAGCTGCCGAGCAACCACGAAGCCTTTGCCTAAGGGGCACAAAGTTCACACTGATACCAAGGATGTCAGTGCCCACACTGTGTGATCGGTGGCCTTTCCTTATAGCTAGGTCCAGGAGGATCTGGCTGTACTCTGCAATAAAGGCCTCGAAGCGGGGCTGTCATGCATGTAACACGCTACAAAAGGTTTAGAAACCAACCTTTCATGCTTCATTCTTTTATTATAGTTCCTCTTCATAGTGCCCAGGATGAGGCCATATGGCCCATGTAGAGGACAAGTGACAGATACATGTGACACTGAGGACTCTCAATACCTTCTCAAGAGTTCCTTTGGGACTCAAGATATGCCCTAATTTACAGGAATATGAAGATGAGCATAACTTAGCCTCAGCCTAGAACCTTTACCATAATCGTGTATGAAATAAGAAATGCTCACAGCAGGACAGAACAATAAATAACTATATTGACCTTCTGTTCACATTTCTATTCCCAAATCTTTGCTGGAAAACATTAGCTGAAAACAATTAGCTAACATTTGCTTTGTTCACTTGTGGGAATCTTGACAAGTTAAGTGACATAAAATGAGTATCTTTCCATGTCTCTTAAAGTAGCCCAGGCCACTTTTCCAATGGTCTTATTCCAAATGGGATTCCCTCGAAGATACTTCTCCATTTCAATACCTTAAAATTGATGTTGTCTCCTGAGTCCCAGGCAGTGACGATGCAGTAACTCACACAGCTTTCTGCTTTCCTGCTGGTCTGTTTATAGAGGAGGAGGCTTGCTTACAATTTATTGAAATAGAAAAGCCGGATAATGGTGTGTTTTGAGAACAGCCTCCGAAACACTGTTTGTGCTCAATGCCTCTTGTGTTTCAAGGCTGTCTGTGTTCTCTAGCTATGAGAGCTCTGGTTTAATGGGAAGGATGCTGATGTGGACCAGCCCCCACATAACTATCTTTAAAAAGTATGCATCCATATGGACATCCTCTGGAAGCATATGTTGGCTACTGTTGGTGATTTTAAAACTTACGATTGCAAATATTCTTACCTAGGATTTAAAAGTTACATAAGGCAAATTTTTCTTCCTTCTCAGTCTTGCCTGGAGATGAATGTGAGACTGTCTTTCAAGACTGATTGACTCATATCACACATGGTGGCTCACGTCTACAATCCCGTCACTGGAAAGCCAAGGCAGGAGGAAACCCAGCCAGGAGTTTGAGACCAGCCTAGGGAACATAGCAAGACCCCATTTCTAAAAATAAAAATAATAAATAATTTTTTTAAAGACTTATTGACTTACTACCTCCTGCTTCAGTTACTCTGTATAAGGTTTGAGAATTATTCTATGTTGTTTAAAAATTTAGAGAATTCCTTACCTACCATACAATAATCTAACATTGGAGGGTTTTTCAGGGGGGATACCATGATATTGAGAGTGAGATTTGAGGCCTTTTCCCACTATAGCAAAATTGATATATACGATGTTCTTAGTATTGTATTCATGAATAGGAATACTCCAGAATTTCAAATAGCCTTAGACATGAATATTCAGGTTATTTATGAAAAAACAGAACTCATCACTCACATAAACTCCAATGACTCTGACCTGCCTGCCCTGTATAATAGGGAAGCATTTGGGATACAGAGCACATGTTTTGGAGGACAGCGTAGCTGAACAGAGCAAAGCCCCAAGAAGAAAATCATCTGCTTCTTTCCAAAAAGGAATGAGTGAATGGGGAGTCACAGGTCACAGGCCAACAGTGTTTAACAATTGCCTTCATTGTAAAGAGTAGCAGGCTTCTCATCCTCAAATCCAATGGGAAAACTATTCCAGGCAATAGTGCTTTTGACTGATAAAAAGAAAAAAAAGTATAACATTAAAAAATAAGTTTGTGACAGAGTATGACCTTTGCATAATTTTGAAGGGAAGAAAAACTAATAAAATATTATTAAAACTGCACAGCCAATCAGTAGAACAACTCTGAGTTAATTAAAGTAAGCTTTCATTTGGGTGAAGCTTAACAGCTTCTTTGTCTTATCCCTCAGACTTTCTGTTTGTTTTACAGTGGAGATTAGTTTTTGCTTCAAGACTAGGGCAAGAAGAGTGAAATTTTCCACATAGATTCATTGCTAAGAACCAAAGCAGGTAGGTCTCATTAGGAATATAAGGGAGAGAAAATGTAGCAGAGAAGTCACCGTTTTTTGCAATCATTAACTCATCCCTGGGTAACATTCAGGACAGATTTTTGAGCTCTTCTGTTTCTTTTTCTATTATCACCTAACTATAGGAAAGTAAATGTGGCTTGGCGCCTGTACTCAGTGCTTAGGGCACCAGCCACATGCACCAGGGCTGGTGGGTTCGAACCCAGCCAGGGCCTGCTAAACAACAATGACAACAACAACAAATAGCTGGGTGTTGTAGCAGGCACCTGTAGTCCCAGCTACTTGAGAGCCTAAGGCAAGAGAATCTCTTAATTCCAAGAGTTTGAGATTGCTGTGAGCTGTGACACCATAGCACTCTACGGAACGTGACATAGTGAGATTCTTTCTCAAAAAAAAAAAAAAAAAAAAAAAAGGAAAAGAAAATGAAAGAAAAGAAAAGAAAAAGAAATGTGGTGTGGTGGAACAAATGGAGTAAAAATGACAGAGATACCATCTAACCCCAGTGAGAATAGCCCATACCAAAAAAATCTCAAAACTGCAGTTGCTGGTACAGATACGGAGAGAAAGGAACACTTCTGCACTGCTGGTGTGACTGCAAACTAATACAATCTTTTTAGAAGGAAGTATGGAGAAACCTCAAAGAACTTAAGCTAGACCTCCTGCTTGATCCTGCAATCCCATTATTGGACATCTATCCAGAAGGATAAAAACTTTTATTATAAAGACACTTGTACTAGACTGTTTATCGCAGCTAAATCACTAAAATGTGGAAACAGCCTAAATGCCCCTCAGCCCAGGAATGGATTGGCAAGCTGTGGCATATGTATACCATGGAATACTATTCAGCCATTAAAAAAAGAGATTTTGCAGCATTTGCCTTAACTTGGATGGAGGTGGAACACATTATTATTAGTGAAGCACCACAGGAATGGAGAAGCATGAATCCTCTATGTATTCAAATTTGATATGAGGACAATTAATGACAATTAATGACAAGGTGCGGTGTGGGGAAAGGGGAGAGCAGAGAGAGAAAGAGGAGAGGGTGACGGAATGGAAAAGAAAAAAAAAAAAAAGGGAAAGAAAATAGTGACTAATTCTCACATAAATTGGATTTAATTTTGACCACAGTACCTTACTTGACCATTAATTTTTAATTCAACTTGTTAATATGTTGTTTAGAATATTACATCCTCAATTATAAGTGAAATATGTTTGTAATTTCCCTTTATTATATTTTTTTCCAATTTTAATATCAGGTATATCCAGATGAAGTAGAAGTATTTCTTCTTTTTCTATTGTTTATAACATTTGGCATGATCTGTTTTTTGAAATTATCTTTTATTTTTATTTATAAATATTAGTTGTCTGTTTTTTGAGACTTTGGGAAAAAAAATAAGAAGAAGTTAATTGATAACTCCATACTGAACCTCATATTCAAAGCATTCTACGTTAGACGTACTCTTATCTGACAATGCGAATGTTACTTTTTTTGCATTATTATTATTATTATTATTATTGCTCAATTAAAAAATGACAGAGAAAGAAAATTAGATGAGCATATTCTGAAATACTCTCAGGAAGAATAAGAGCTATGCCAAATAATAAGCATACACAGAATATTAAACTACACGCAGTTGAAAGTATCAAAACTTTTGATATAAATCTAAATATCCAATTTTACCCTTGCTGTGACCATTGTTGGAATGTCTTTGCTGCTATTATACATTGGAAATATCTAGTCTATGAACTGAAAGTTGATGTGCAAGAAAAGAAAGTGTGTTCAAACAAAATTCTAGCTCATTTTATGCATTCTCAATAGGACAGAGAGTTGCAATACAATATGTCTGTAGTGCTGTCATGCTCTGGACTCTATCCAAATCATGTTTTGAGTGTAGACACATCCAATTCCCACTTGCTGAGGGCTCACAGCTGCATCCCACACTGGGAATGGCTCTACCACTGAGAACTGCCTGGCCGAAGGTTTTACTTTCTGGGGAGGAGCATGCCACAGTTCATGATGACCTGCTGTGGCAAATATAAAGGCCCTTTATCCATCTTTCCTCTATTTGGAAGGGCCTGGAGGATCATCCCAGACCTAGAGCTGTCCTCGAGATCAGCTGAAGCCTCACTTGCAACTGCATTGGAGGTCAGCTTCTTTCTTCTCAGCCTTGCCATCCTGACTTCCTTGCCAGTGTGTCTACTAAGAACTCTCCCCAATAAACCTCCACTGCTGTCTGCAACTCCCTATCACAGAATCTCTTTCCAAAGAACCCAGTTTAAGTGAGATGATGCCAGGAACTTCTCCAGAAAGAAGAACCTAAATTAGGACTTTGAAGCTGGATCATCTATCTGCCAGCTGGCTGGCCATCTGGCACAGCACCAGTGGCAAATAGAGCATACATATTAATAATAGCACTGGGCATGCTCTAGTGTGAAGTTGTTACCAGTTTCTCTGGCAGAACACTGGAATGGAGGGCCAGGGGATGGGGAAGTACTAGTTAATGCAACATGACTTACTTTTGAGAAATATGTGGGAAAAGATAACCATGAAGATGGAATTGGGTGGCATTGAGTGCCATTGATGCATGAAAAGAAATGATGACTGACTAAAGGGGATTACAGCCTCAAGAAAGAAATGAAAGTGCCTACGGTACTGCAGGATCTGGGTGATGTTTATTGATAGAACTCAGAGAGTATGCCTCCAAATACGAATCCCAAGAGTGCCAGCCCAAGGCAGGAAGGGGAGGAATGAGAAGCTGCTGAGGGACAGTATTGACATGGGAGCATGCTCTCAGAAAGCAAGTTTAACATCCTGGCAAAGACCCTAGGTTCAAATAAAGCTCACACACTGCTCAGGTAGCTCTTGGAAGCTTAGACAAAGCAATAGAGCACATTAAGTAAAGTGGAAATGTCAGAACCAGCATAATAGAGGGCAGAGGATAGAATAAGGAGATGGTCGATAGAATACAGAATTCCTAGAGGCAAAGTTGATGGGCAGCAGTTAAGGGAGTTCTTCACTCTTACAATCAAGATGATCAGAAATCCCCAGAATAAATTGGGTATGTCTTGCTTAGGTTCCAGACATGAGCCTGGTCTCACCTTGGAATGCATTGAGTAAAGGAAGAGAGGCCAGATCCCTTCAATGAAAGATTCTGAATCTCCACAGTAGGCATATTCTCATGATGTGCTCGGAGGCCAGAAATAGTAGGAAGACTTTACCAACCCTAAAGGCACAAGAGGTGGAGATAGAAGAGAGAGTTTGGTTTGATTGTGAAGGGAAGACCATCAACAGAAGTCTTAGCTTTGGATGGACCCGGCCATTGCATAAACCATGGCCAGAATTGAGGTCCTAGAAGAGACACCTCACCTCTCTCTTCACCTTCCAGTCTCCACTGGTGCCTCTCTTTGACAACAGCTAGAAGCCAACTAACCTTCAAGGAAATCTAGCATATGGTCTTTAGGAACGGATTCTAGCAGAGAAGATGAAACATGGATATTCAAGTGAGTGAAAGAGGGGAAATGGAGAAAACAGAATAAACACTTTGAAAGAGGTATCATTTCCCCCATTTAAACAGATGAGACTATCCCCCATTACACACATAAAACTGCAGGGAAAGAACACAAATCCAGGGCAAATGATTCCCAAAGTCAGTACCTTTTAATCAGTACTTCATTTGTCTCTAGGCATCCTGAATTTCCATAAATTGCACAAAAATTACACTTCATTCCCAGGAGCACCTACAAGTTAGGTTCTCAGTAAATGTTAGCTGATGGGGCGACATAGCTCTGACTTGGGAATCGGATCACAGAAAGCTGCTTGATAGCCAATTCACTACAAAGGGGAGGACGCATCATGTTTAGGGTTTGCCAACCCTTTTGAAGGGCAGTCCTTGCATACTGGCCCTACTGATGTGTTTGGCATGAGAGAACAGTTGGAAGCATCCTGCTCGTATCCCTCCTTGGTGCTTCTGGGCTGTGTACTTTTTGATGGGGTACAGGAAGACTTCCCAGGGGAAACATCATGGTGGTTTCAAGTGAATCCTTTTCTAGACCCCAGCTCCTCTGTGTATTGTTTCTCAAATAAATTTACCTACTCATGTGCCTTTAAGGCTGCTAATTCTCCTTTCATACTTATCTCAGAATCATTCTTCTCCCACTTTCCAAAACAAAGGTGCACCACTAGCTCACCCTGACACCTCTGTGTGCTTTGTCTTAGCAATGACAACTCTCAGAGCCTCTAAGCAAGGGGACAATTGGAGAATACTTTGTTCTTAAGGGCCAGTACTTTAAGGGCAAATTAAGAAATATTGAAAGGGTGACAAAATCATGACAAAGCTCTCTGCCTTACCAGCCATGAGCTTTCCAAATACCTAATTAGTTACTCATCCTAGAGTTAGAGTTCAGAAACAAGATTGTTGTCAGCAAGGTGCGTATCAATTTAAGTCACAAAATAAAGTCAGACGTTTTTTCTGACAGAAAATAAGTGTTCCTTGGCTCAACAGTTTGACAGTAGGAACTGACTGTGTTCACCAGGTGACGTGACATGTGCCATGAGCTAAATAAGCCAAACCCATGGTTTTTATAAACATATACCGTATATACTCGAGTATAAGCTGAGTTTTTCCAGCACAAAATTTGTGCCAAAAAACCTGAACTCGGCTTATACTCGGGTCATACAGGTTATTTGATTCGGTGTGCATGCACCTGATAAATGCACGTAGTCTCTAGTCATCTTCTGCTGTCTGCTTGAGGGGGCACTTTGCATGAGACTGACAGCAGTGATGATGATATCTCCAAATTCAGTGATGATGACATTGTCTATGCTGATACCCTCACATCAGATACAGCTGAAGCTCTGTTTGGACATACAGATGATGAGGAGAAGGAATCCAGTTTTGAAGGATTTTAACCTCTGTGATTTAGCTTGATTACCTGTTAAGCTACGGTTTTCTGCACTTTATTTAAAGTTTTAAAGTTGTTGCCAGTTTACAGTTTTCCTTTAGCAAAAATATTGAAAAGCATTTAACCTACTGATTCCTCAATTATTGTAATTGTTTTGGGTATATATTTTTATTTTTGAAATTTACCAGTAGCTGCTGCATTTTCCACCTCGGCTTATACTCGAGTCACTAAGTTTCCCAGTTTTT
>CAUYPK010094008.1:0-12420 GCA_963574355.1 Loris lydekkerianus
CCGCGTAGCAATGACTCAGCAAGGCCCGGCCTGAAACTGCCTCTACCTAGATACAGCCAATGTGGTACCATGCCACTGGCCCGACCCTGTCACTCACCTCTTCCCCCACCTTCTTTCCCTGCCCCTTCTCCACAATAAAAAGAAAAAAAAAAAAAAAAAAGAATTAAATTAGGATCTGAAAGAGGTAGTTCCACCCCCATGTTCATTGCAGAGGTATTCACCAAATCAAGAGGTCAACAACCTAAATGTCCAGGGACAGACGAAGGGATAAGAACATGTGACATAGATATGAGATGGAACATTATTCAGCCTGTAAAAAGGAAATCTTGCAATATGCAACAACATGGACAAACCTTGAGGGCGTTATGCTAGATGAAAGAAGCACTCACAGAAGACAAATACTGCGTGTTGCCGCTTACATGAGGAACATAAAATGGTCAAATACAGTCACAGTAGCAGAGAGTAGAATGGTGGGTAGCAGGGGTGAGGGGCCAGGGGAAAAAGGGAGTTATTATTCGAAGGTTGAAAAGTTTCAGTTTTGCAAGATGATCAAGTTTTAGATACTGCTGCACAACATTGTGCCTATAGTAAATGATAGCGTATTGTACATTTCAGTGTTTTGGTAAGAGGGTCAATCTTGTGTTAAGCTTTTGTACCATAATTTTTTTAAAAAGAAAAATATAAAAGTATAAATTGCCCTCATCTCTACTTTCTTTAGGGTACGCTCCATTTTCTCACTTACATTGATTTGTGTCCACATATTACTTCTACTAACAAATTATAAATTCCTTCTGAGAGCAGAATTTGTTCATCTAATTGAAAGTAATTGAAGGCCCACCACATTCCAGCACAACGCTAATCACAAGATTGATTTGATAACTCATTCCCTTTTCTAGCTTCACTGACAACCTTGGCCAGTAAGACATAGCTGGTACTTAATAAATATTTCCATCATAAATAGATAATTATACCCATTTTATTTATGATTTGGTGAGGATATACACCATCATTCTTCTCTAAAATTGGGAGAATGTAAGAATGTTTAAGCCCCATTATAGCACCATTAGCAACCTCAGAGTATTTTAAAACAAAATATAAAAATCCTATCATCCTAAGAGCATCCATATAGTTTTATGCTTTAAAATTTTTTATGTGACAACATTTCTAGTTTTTATTAAAATTTTAAAACAGGGACAGATTTATGGAATACTATTTATTAATACAGAGAAATGTAGAGCACCTTGGATGGATTTCAAGTGCATTATGCTGAGTGAAAAAGCCAATCTCAACAGGTACTGTTCTGCTATTCCATTTATATAACATTCTCAAAATAACAAATTTATAGAGACAGAGAACATAGTAGTGGTTGCCAGGGCTTAGAGACCTTAGTGAGGGGGAAGGTGAATGTGACTCTGAAGGGATAGTCTTTATGGTGATGGACTAGTTCTGTGTCTTGATTTTGGTGGTAAATCTTCCATGCGATGAAATGACAGAACTACACACACATAGAAATGTTAATTTCCTGGTTTTGATATGGGCTATAGTGACCTAAGGTGTGATAGTCATTGGGGGGAACTGGGTGATGGGTACACAGGACCCCTATGTACAGTCTGCAACTTGAAGTGAATCTATAATTATTTAAAAATTAAAAGTTTAAAAAGTTATAGATTTTTAACTTAAAAAGTGGTCTAGGCTCTTCTGAGAGATTAATGGGAATCACCAAGTTCCCCCAGAAACTCAGAAGAACTAGGAGTTCATTGGAAGTATAGGCAACTTCCTGGGAGACTCCCTCGACACTGCTCACCACAGCTGCTCTTGTTATCACATGATCTCACTCCATCCCGTCACTACCTTCCTTTAGAATGCATCTGCTTCCTTCTGTGCATTCTCTTGAATTTTCAGCCTTCTTTATGCTTTCAGTACGTTTCTTTTCAAGAGCATTTGTATTTATTCTTAATGCAATTTGAGAATCTGTTCACGTGAAGATGTGAGTTTAATCCATTTACACAGTGCATCAGTTGGGGTTCAACCAGAACAACAAAACAGTAGGAGAGACATAGAGATTTATTGCAAGGAATTGGATCACACAATCGTGGAGCTGCTTAGGGAAGTCTAAAATTGTAAGCAGGCGTCAGAAAGGGCTGGGTGGGTGGACTCTCAGGAAGGTGCCAAAGTCAATATTAGTCCGTGGACTAAATATTTCTTTTTTCCTTCAAAGAAGCCTCAGCTCTCCTTTCAACTGACTGGACCAGACCTCACAATTATCTCAGATAATCTCCATCACTTAAATTCAATTGATTATGGACTTTACCCACATCTACAAAATTCTTTCACAGCCATATCTAGATTAGGGTTTGAATAATTGGGGGCTCCAGACTATTAAAGTTGATAAAGACAACTAATGTCACAAATAACATATCATTATGCCCTGACTTAAGAGGACTCGGTTTATGCTTTTTGCATTCATTAGAAACCATACCTTGAGGACCATATAACCATTCCGTTTTTCACTTTCAGTAGAGCATTCTATAAATTATATGAGATTTTCCAAAGCTTACTGTAAAATAGGCTTGGTATTAGGCGATCTTGCCCAGCTGTAGGCCGGCGCACATGCTCTAAGCACAATTAGTCTAAGAGTAGATGAAGTTATGACGTTGGGTAGGTTAGGTGCATTAAGTGCATTTTCAGTTTACAATGGGTTTACTGAGACATCACTCCATGGTAAGTCCAGGGGCATCTCTATTTAGATTCATCCCCATATCTTACTTGGATTTGCTATTTACTATGACATTTAGGTGATGCTCCCCCTTGCCTCCCCCTTTTTTTCCCCCTAACCCCCTTCTCCCTCCCCCTCCTCCTCCTCTTCCTCAATTTCCTGCCTTCTGATGGACTAAGAGTTTCTCAATTACCTTTTCGCTATTTACTCATTTGCAAGTTATAAATTCCTTTTTTATTCTTTATGTGATTGCCCTTAAAATTTTTAAGATGCATAACTAACTTTGTATTTTCCTATCAAAGTCTAAAGTTAGTCAACGTCTTTATTCACCTAAACGAGATAAGAAAAAGAGAACATGCTAATCCGTCTGAACTCGCCCAAACAGCTCATGCTTTGTAAAGATTTACTTCTAAATTCTTACATTAGTTATTTTTTTCACCATCCACTCTTTTTTTTTTTTTGATTTATGGACATTCTTACTGAGATTATTGCCATTGCCACTTGGATTCTAGATTCTATTTCCTTTATCAGACAATCCTTTCAATATTTAGCAGATTCTCTTTGTATGTCTTAAAATATCTGCATTTCATCTTCATTCTTGAGTAGTAATTTAGGTACACGTGGGATTCTGGATTGGCTGTTGTCGTTTTGCCTTGGCACTCAGAAGTCATTTTTCCATTTTCTTCCAGATTGCCTTCCGGCTAATGAGAAGTCTGCTGTCAATCTGAACGTTGTTCTTCAAAGATAATCTGCCCTATCCCTTCTGCTGGTTTTAAAGATGGCTCCTTTATATTTGATATATTGCTGTTTCTCTATCTTTCCCACCCCCTTCTCTCCCCCTCTCTCCTTTTTCTCCAGTTCGGAATGTAGTGTGTGTCTGTGAACTCATGTCCTAGCAGGAAAGTCTCCACCACCGTATTAACTTCCCCTCCCCTCCTGGAACTCTGCGGACACACACGTTCGAGTTACTTAGTCTATTCTTCACATCCCTCAGTGCCTCCTTCTTATAAATCTTTAGAGGTCTCTAAGTTACATTCTTAGATTCATCTTCCCATTTATTAAATTTTGCTTTGACATATTCTGTTGAGGTTTACAATCAGGAAAGCATTATTTTTTTCCTTTCTAGAATATATGCTTATTTTCAAGTCTGCTTACTCTGTTTTTATAATGTCTTCTAACATTATGAGATCAGTTGATTCTTTTATCTCTTTGAACATTTTTAAACACACTCATTTTGAAGTCCTTTAGAAACTGCTCTATTTTCTTTAGTTTCTCGACTGTGAATTCTTTCATTTGTTGTGTCTGCTGGGTCTCTCTTATGGGGGTGGATTTTCTGATGTGCTTCATCTCTTTTTTACTGTGAGCTTATTTTCAACAGTTGTCATCCATGCTAGTTTCTCAGTAGTGCCGGGATTGGGGAGATGATCTCATCTAACAAAGCCCTTCAAATTTACCAGTTCTGAACCATTTAAAAATTGCTCTGTAATAATACATTTCAGACACAGAAAAAGGTATAAATAATAGTGTAATATAGACCTATGTAGTGATTATCCAGCTTGAGAAATAAAATATTACAAATACCTTTGAGGCTTCCATGTATCTCTTTTCCATTACAATTCCCTACCCCCCCTCACCTCTAGAAATAAATGCTATCCTGAATTTGGTGAGTTTGGGTTCCATTCCTCCCCAAGTGACATGAAATAGTGCTTCATATATTTTTTAATTTTATTAAATGCTATCACCTGATATCCCTTTGCTGCTTTCACTTTTTAAAAATAAAAATTTTTATTTAGCCATGTTGACACACAGATCTTTAGTTCACTGATTTTCAATTCTATATTATATTTCATAGCATGAATATCCTATTATTTAGTCACTCAATCTTCTATTTATACACATTTAAATTTCTCCTAATTTTTTGCAGTTACCAAAAACACTGCTATCACTCTCATACATACCAACTTGTACTTATGTGCAAAAAATTTTCCAGCACAGATATCTAGGAAAGGAATTGTTAGCTAATAGGAAATCTGTGTTGTAAATTTACAAGATTTGTCTTCAAAGTTAAAAATAATTTATCCTGACACCAGGTATAAGTATAATTTTACCTCATTCTTTGTCTTTATCAAATCTTGGAATTATCAGCATTTTAATGTTTTCCATTCTGATGGGCTTGAAGGCATATGTTTTTGAGATTGCCATTTATGTTTTGTGTCCTAGTCCCCAGTAAGAGGTGCCACCTCTTTATGCTTTTATTTTTGCCATTGAGTTTCTCTCTCTTATCCTTGTTTCTCATCAAATTCTTTTCCTTCTTGATTTATAGGACACTTTACAATTAGCAAAATGCAAACTAATTGCCAGTAGTACTCACCAAAAATGTTTTCTCCCATCTGAAATTTATCTTTCACTTTTTTTATTGGTGACATTCAATTAATAGAAAATTTCCCCTTAATAAAGTCAAAGTACTCATTCTATTACTTTGATACTCAAGCTTATTTGCATTGTTAAGAAACTGTTACATACTTGGGATCAAAAATTATCTTATTTCCTTTTCAATTATTCTTTATAATTGTTACTAACATATAATGTTTGTACATGGTTACAGGATACCTGTGATATTTTGCTACAGGCACAGAATGTGCAGTGACCAAGTTAGGGTATTTGTAGTATCCATCACTTCAAGTGTTTATCATTTTTATGTGTTGGGAACATTTCAAATTCTCTCTTTAGCTATTTTGAAATCTATGATACATTGTTGTTACCAATAGTCTCTCCACTCTTCTATCAAATATTGAGACAAATATTTATATCCCTTATATCTAACCGTGTGTTTATACCAATTAACCAACCTCTTTTCATTTCCCCACATCCATACATCCTTCCCAGCCTCTGGCATCTGCATGTATCCTTCTGCTCTTTGCCTCCCTGAAATCAACATTTTTTTGCTCCTATGTCTGAGTAAAAGCATCAAAATTTGTCTTTCTGTGCCTGTTTTATTTTGCCTAACATAGTGACCTCCAGTTCTACCCATGCTGCAAATAACATGATTTCATTCATTTTGTGGCTGAATAGTATTCCATTGTGTATACCCATATTTTCTTTATCCATTTGTCTGTCGAACACTCAGGTAGCTTCCATATTTTTGCTGTTGTAAACAGGGCTACAATAAACATGGGAGTGCAGGTAGTCCTTTGATATACTGATTTATTTTCCTTTGGATAATTACCCTGTGGTAAGATTGCTGGATCATATGGTTGTTCTAATTTTAGTTTTTGGAGAAATCGCCATACTGTTTTCCATAGTGATTTTACTAATTTATGTTCTCCCTAACCATGTTTGAGGGTTCCCTTTTCTATGTATTTTTACCAGCATTTGCTATTTTTTGTCTTTTTAATATTAGCCATTCTAGCTGAGGTGAGATGATACTGTGGTTTTGATTTGCACCTCTCTGATGATTAGTGATGTTGAGCATTTTTTTATTTACCTGTTGTCTGTTTCTATATGTCTTCTTTTGAGAAATGTCTGAATATTCTTTGCCTACCTTTAATGAGATTTTTTTTTTTTTTTTTTTTACTATTTAGTTGTTTGAAATCCTTATAGATTCTAGATATTAGATGCATGTTGGAGGAATAGGTTGTGAACATTTTCTCCCATCCAACAATTTGTACTTTTGCGATCTTCTTTATTTACTGTGCTCTGCAGAGCATTTTCGATAAACAGTGCCATTTGTGTATTTTTGTTTGGTTTTCTGTGTTTTTGAAGACTTAGACATAAAATCTTTGCCTAGACCAACGTTGGGAACCATTTTATTCTAGTAGTTTAATAATTTCTGATCTTACATTTAAGTCAATTTATGTGGGGTTTTGTCTATAGAAAGAGATAGGAATCCAATATCCTTTTTCTGTACATTAATATCCAATTTTCCCAGCACTATTTATTGAAAAGACTGTTCTGGGGTGGTGCCTGTGGCTCAAGGAGTAGGGTGCTGGCCCCATATACTGCAGGTGGCAGGTTCAAACCCAGCCATGGCCAAAAACTTCAAAGAAAAAAAAAAAGAAAGAAAAGACTGTCCTTTCACCAGGATAGTCTTTGTCAAAAGTCAGTTGGGTATAAATACGTGGATTTATTTCTGAGTTTTATATTCTTCTTCATTGACCTATGTGTTTGTTTTTATACCAATACCGTGCTGATTTGGTTACTATAGCCTTGGAATATAAAATGAGTCAGGTAACATGATGCCTCGAGTTTTGTTCATTTTCTTCAGGGTTACTTTGCCTCTTTGGGCTCTTTTTAAATTCTATACAAATTTTTGCATTGTTTTTCTTATTTCTGTGAAAAATGGCATTGATATCATGTTGAAATTGCATTTTGCAGTCATTTTAATGATATTAATTCTTCCAATCCAGGAACATGAGTTGTCCTTCAGTTTGTATTCTCTCCAATTTATTTTGTAGTTTTCTTTGTAGAGATCTTTCACCACCTTAGTTAAATGTACTCCTGTGCAGTTTGAGAGGGGGGTTGTAGCTATTGTAATGGGCTTTGCCTTCTGGACTTTGTTCTCAGCTAGTTCATTATTAGTGTATGGAATTGCTATTGTTGGTTATGCATACCATGACTTTACTAAATTCATTTAACAGATCTAGGAGATTTTTGGTAAAATATTTAAGTTTTCCTAGATATGAGATCATAGCATCTACAAAAGGGGACAGTGTGACTTGGTCTTTTCCAATTTGGATGCTCTGTAGTTTTTTCTCTTGCCTGATTGTTCTGGCTAAGACGTCTAGTACTCTGCTGTATATGAGTAGTGAAAGTGAGCGTCCTGGTGTTGTTCCAGTTCTCAGAGGAAAGGATTTCAGCTTTTCCCATCATTTTTCATCTTTTCATCACTCAGTATAATGTTAGCTGTGAATCTGTCATAGTAGTATGTGCCTTTGTTACATCAAGGTGTGTTGCTTCTATGCCAAGTTTGTCGAGAGTTTTTATAATGCAGAATTGTTAAAAACTATTTATCAAATGCTTTAACTGCTTCTATTGTGACCATATGGTTTTTGTTCTTCATTCTGTTGATGGAGGATATGACACTTACTGATTTGCAGATGTTGAACCATCCTTGTATCCTGGGATAAGTCCTCCATTGATACCCGTGCATCTAATGTAACAGTCACTCTGTATGATTTTTTGGATTTGCTTTTATAGGGTAAGCTTTTTCCTGAAGACATTTCTATGGTATTGGCTGAGCAGGGCACTTTGGTTTTGATTCTGGGTGCAAGCAGCAGTATAGTCCGTTTATGATTTCACTGGCTGTGAACACCATCAGCAGTATCTGTAATGTCCTCAGTGGCTAAGGATGTGGTTCTTAGTAGAGGCTGTGGTCAGATTTTTCTGGGGACTGGAACACCAGGTGGGCCAGTATTGGGCTCTCATAATGGCACTAGAGGACGAAATGTGCTGTCCTTTGACCCTAAGGCAGCATACACAGGCACCAAGGTTAGCAGGTTCAGGCAGGGTGATTCTTGGGCCACCAGGCAGCTTGCTTGAGTACCAGTAGTGACAGCAGTAAGCCAAGTAGGGCAGGTTCTCAGTCCTGGGTAGTGGGCGTAGCACAAACAATGGCAACAGCAGCGGTAGGACAACCGTCCACTTCCCAGTGGTCCACTGTGTTGGCTGTGAAGGGCTGAGCAAGCCACTTCCCAGGCCTACGAGGTGGGTGCCAGCAGTGGTGGTATTGGCAGATTGGCTGGGCCTGATCTTAGCCCCATGGAAGAGGTACTCAGGTGCTAACAGTGGTGGACCAGGCTGGGAGTCTCCAGGCTGCTGGACGGCGAGTTTGGGCACTGGTGGGAGCAGAGACGGGCCAGGCAGACCTGTCCTCAGGCCCCCCAGTGGTGCTTGTAAATACTGGCCGTGGTAGGCAGGGCTGGAGTTCTCACCGGGTTCCTGGTAGAATACTCATGTGGAGGAGGCAGTGCTCACACTGTAGCCTTGTCACTAAGGGAGTGGCTCTCATTACCTATAACTTGAGGCAGGAGGCTGGGAAGTGTGTGCTTCAGTCCTAAGTGGTGGCTGCAGGCCAAGTAACCTGCTCTCATGGCTCTTGTAAATACATGGCCGCTCCACTGCAGAGGCCAGCAGGGTGGCTGCTAATGCCTTACCCTTGGGCCCCAGCAGTGAGACCCCACAGTAGTGCTAGCTGAGGGACACAGATGCAGAGCCCATTGGACCCCAGGACGGGATGTAGCTCTTAAAATGTGACCTTGCTGTAGCTGCTGAGGACTCAGAGGATGGGTGCATCACAGCATGAGTTCCCTGTCTAGAGCAATGCTGTCATGCGGTCTCTGGGGACTCTCTGTTAGTCTCGGGACCCCTAAGGGTCAAGCTCTAAGATTGCAGGAGTGGGAATGTGGACCACTGGTGGTCTCTCACCTACACTTTCCCTGCGCTGGAGAACCTCTCCAGCCTCCCAACTGATCCTTTTCTTTGTTTGCTTTAGGTATTTCCTGTCACTTTTCTACTGAACACTATTCAGTGTTCTCTCTCGGATAGTCTACTTGAAGTGTGCTTATCTACCCACTGTTATAGCCTCTAGTTGGCTACCTTGAAGCCCTTTCCTCATCTTATTATTTTTTAATGTAAAAGTTTTGCTATTTAAATTTAGTACTTACACCCACCTGGAGTTTATTTTGAGTATGGTGTGAGATGGAAATTTGATTTTATTTTTACTTTTTCATATGAATAATTAATTGTACCAATAACTTTTATTAAATTTTCTTTTTCTAATTGCTCTATAGTCCCACTCCTTCTTCCTTCCCTCCTTCTTCTCTTCCTCCCTCTCTCTCCCCATTTCTTTTCTTTCTTTCTTGAGACAGAGTCTTACTCTGTCACCCTGGGTAGAGTGCAGCAGTCACAGTCACAGCTCACAGCAACCTCAAACTCCTGGGCTCAAGTAAGCCACTGTGCTTTGCCCTACCTCTTTCAGATATCAAGTTCATATTCTATATGGGTCTGCTTCTTTCTTTTATGCTGTCCCATTTGTTTATCTGTTTTCATGCTAATTTCATACCATTTTATTTGCTATACTTTATGAATAGATGCAATATTTGATAAAATAAACCTCATTCTGTATCTTCTTTCTTTAAGTTGCTTTGGCTATTTGTAGCATGTTGTTCTTCCATATAAATCTTAAAACCAGCTTGTCAAGCTCAACCCAGAATTTCTCAACCTTTATCAGAATTGCATTCAAATATTAGTGTAAATTATGCAGAACTTACACCTTTATGATATTGAGTCTTCTAAATTCTTGATACTCAAAGATACTTTCAGGACATCAGCTGGGAGCTTGCTAGAAAGGCAACATAGGCTTGCTCTACCCCATACCTACTCAATCAAAACCTGCATTTGGACAAGATCTGAGGTGTTTCATATGCACGTTAAAGTTTGGGAAGCCCTGGTATAAGCCATAAATATGGAAGACATGTCCAGTTATTTAGATCTTTGTAAATCTCTCCATAAATGCCATGTACCTCTTCTCTTTTGGGGTGGGAGATTTGCTAGATACTTTTTATGCCATTATCAATGACGTACTTTATACTCTCTAGGTGCTACAGACATATAGAAATGCAGTTGATTTTTGTATATTGAACTTCTATGAGATTTATTTTACTGACTTACATACAAGTTACTAATCATTTCT
Organism: Loris lydekkerianus; assembly: GCA_963574355.1. Taxonomy (NCBI): domain Eukaryota; kingdom Metazoa; phylum Chordata; class Mammalia; order Primates; family Lorisidae; genus Loris; species Loris lydekkerianus. The sequence goes on from CAUYPK010094008.1 coordinate 10,407, forward strand.
TCTACTACCTCTAACCCACTAGTAAGCCAATCTAGTAAATTGTTTTTCTTTTTTCAATATCTCCATATTTTATTTCTACTCTGTATTTTACATTTTTTTTTTTTATTTTCGCATATACATGTGTTCATTAGGCTTCCACTTTTTGCCTTCACAAAATTAAAAAGGCTTAAACTTTAACAACAATAACAATGTTTTTAAGATAGGGGCCAGAAACAAAAACCTCGCAAAGAACGAACAAAGACAAATACGTTCAGAATTTTTATAGTTTCATGTCTTAAGTTTAAATCTTTAATCCAGTGAGAGTCTATCTTAGTTAATGGTGAAAGGTTAAACTTAAGACATGAAACTATAAAAATACTAGAAGAGAGTGCAGGGAAACCCTTGAAGAAATCAGTCTGAGCGAGTATTTTATGAGGAGGACCCCCTGGGCAATTGAAGCACCTTCAAAATTACACTATCGGGACCTGATCAAACTAAGACGCTTCTGCACAGCCAAGAACACAGTAAGTAAAGCAAGCAAACAGCCCTCAGAATGGGAGAAGATATTCGCAGGTTATGTCTCTGACAAAGGTTTAATAACCAGAATCCACAGAGAACTCAAACGTATAAGCAAAAAAAGAACAAGAACAAGTGATCCCATCGCAGGCTGAGCAAGGGATCTGAGGAGAAACTTCTCTGAAGAAGCCAGGCGTGTGGCCTATAGACACATGAAAAAATGCTGATCATCTTTAATCATCAGAGAAATGCAAATCAAAACTACTTTATCACCTAACTCCAGTAAGATTAGCCTATATCACAAAATCCCAAGACCAGAGATGTTGGCGTGGGTGTGGAGAAAAGGGAACACTTCTACACTGCTGGTGGGAATGCAAATTACTACATTCTTGTTGGAAAGATGTATGGAGAACACTTAGAGATCTAAAAATAGATCTCCCATTCAATCCTATCATACCTCTACTAGGCATATACCCAGAAAACCAAAAATCTCACCATAATAAAGATATTTGTACCAGAATATTTATTGCAGCCCTATTCATAATTGCTAAATCGTGGAAAAAGCCCAAGTGCCCATCGATCCATGAAAGGATTAATAAATTGTGGTATATGTACACCATGGAATATTATGCAGCCTTAAAGAAAGATGGAGACTTTACCTCTTTCATGTTTACATGGATGGAGCTGAAACATATTCTTCTTAGTAAAGTATCTCAAGAATGAAAGATGTACTCAGTCCTACTTGAAACTAATTTATGGCTTTCATATGAAAGCTATAACCCAGTTACAACCTAAGAATAGGGGGAAAGGGGAAAGGGAGGGGAGGGAGAGGGGAGGTGGGGAGAGGGACTGGGGGGACTACACCTGTGGTGCATCTTACAAGGGTATATGTGAAACTTAGTAAATGTGGAATGTAAATGTCTTAGCACAATAACTAAGAAAATGCCAGGAAGACTATGTTAACCAGAGTGATGAAAATGTGTCAAACGGTCTATAAAACCAGTGTATGGTGCCCCATGATTGCATTAATGTACACAGCTATGATTTAATAAAAAAAAAAAATACATTCAAAAAAAAATCAGATAATTTATTTTAAATTGTTCATATCAGTTATTATACTCTTATTTCTAAAAATTCTATTTCATTTCATTTTTATAAATTCTTTACTGCATTGTCTGATGAAATACTTCATTTTTCCCTCTATTTTCTTGAGTATGCAATCATATTGTGATCACCTATGGGACTATTTCTATTGTCTATTTTTAACTTTGTTTTTTTCCATTGGTCTTATTTCTGTACTTGTATAATAATTTTTATTGAATATTGGACATTGTATATAACAAAAATTGCAAAGGTTCTAAATAATGTTGAGAAGAAAAGAAATTTTAGAAAATCCCCTGTGGATGGGCCTACATGGTTTTTTACCCTACCTTCTTCCCCTGATACCCTTATTTACCCTTCACCTTTGGGCCCTGTATCCTTAAAAAAGGTTAGAGGCAGTTAAATCAGGTCGAGGTCC
>CAUYPK010094010.1:0-52283 GCA_963574355.1 Loris lydekkerianus
GCCACGGTGACTGGGAAAATGCCAGGAAGGCTATGTTGAATATTGGGATGAAAATGTGTCAAATGGTTTATGAAGCTAGTATATGATGCCCCATGATCATATCAATGTACACAGCTATGATTTAATAAAAAAAAATTAAAAAAAAAAACCAGAAGTGTTGATGAGGATGCGAAGAGAAGGGTACCCTTGTATGCTGTTGCTGGGAGTGTAAATGGGTACTATCATCATGGAAAACAAAGTAGAAGTTCCTCAAAAAATTAAAAATGGAACTATCATATAAGCATGCAAAATCAGTATCTTGAAGAGATATCTACACTTTCATGTTCATGGCAGCATTATTTACAACACCCAACAGGTGGAATCACCATGAACAAATCAATGAATAAAGAAAATGTCACACACACATATAATGAAATATCATTCAGCTTTAAATAACATGAATGAATCCGAAAAATGTTATGCTAAGTAAAACAATCTAGGCAAAGATAAATACTGCATGATCTTACTGAAATGGGCAGTGCCTGTGGCTCAGTGAGTGGGGCGCCAGCCCCATATACCGAGGGTGGTGGGTTCAAACCCAGCCCCCGCCAAACTGCAACAAAAAAATAGCCGGGCGTTGTGGCGGGCGCCAGTAGTCCCAGCTGCCTGGGAGGCTGAGGCAGGAGAATCTCAGAAGCCCAAGAGCTGGAGGTTGCTGTAAGTCCTGTGACGTCACAACACTCCACCGAGGGTGGTAAAGTGAGACTCTGTCTCTACAAAAAAAAAAAAAAAAAAAAAAATGAAATGTAGACTCTAAAAATGTTTAATTCATAGAAGCAGAGAGTAGAATGGTGGTTGTGGGCTAGGCGCCAGGGGAAATGGGTAGTTGGCTAAAAGGTACAAAGTTTCAGTTAGACAGCATGAATAATGCCTTAGTCTATTTTGTGCCGCTATCATAGACCAGGTAATTTATACAAAACAGAAATGTACTGGCTGGTGGTTCTGTAGACTAGGAAGGCACAAGCATCTTGCTATGTCATCCAACAACAGAAGGACAAGAGAAGATGAGAAAGAGGCCAAAGGGGCTGAACTTGTTCTTTTACAATGAATGCATGTCGGTGATAACAAACTCACTCCCATGATAATTGCATGAATCAATGCATGAGGGCAGAGCCCACATGGCCTAGTCATCTCTTAGAGGACCTACCTCTATTTAATACAGTTATAATAGCAGTTAAGCTTGCACACATGAACTTTGGGGAACACATTGAAACTAGGTGTTCAAATAAGTTCTAGAAATCTAGTGTACAGCATAATGATTCTGCTTAATAATATTATATTGTGTATTTGAAATTTGCTTAGAGAGTGGGTCTTAAATGTTCTCAGCACATATACAAAAGGGTAATTATGTGAGGTGATGTATCCATATATTAACTTGACTGTGGTAATTATTTCACAGGGTATGAATTTATTAAAATATCCTACTATACAACTTAAGTCTATACAATTTTGTCAACTGTACTTGATAATGATGAAAAAAATTTGGAAGTAAATAAGCTCCAATACCTGATGTGTTTGAAGAGTACATGATCAACTGAATCTTTCCAGATTACACTCTACTGATCAAAGCATGATTGTTATATAATAATAATTGCAGAACCCCAAAAAGCAGTGTCTCTGAAGCAGTTAACATTTATCCATTCAATATTATTTGTTAAGCCTGTGGGCCAGCAAGTGGATAATGGATAGGGCTCCTCTCTATCCATCCTCAAATCCTCAAAGGCAACATAAATTATTAGCCAAAGATGCTTAGATTTATTTCCACCTTGATAAAGGGTGACTATTTCAGTATTTCTAATAGAAAATGTTCAATTAGGACAGTGGTCCTCAACCTTCCTAATGCCGTGGCCCTTTAATACAGTTCCTGTGGGTCGTGACCCACAGGTTTAGAACCACCGAGTTAAGATGTTGGATAACAAGGAGGTACTGAGTATGTCTTCCATAGCAGTCCTTTGTGGGTTTAAAACATCTTAAATGGAATGTAATTACAGGACACCCAAAGAAAGAAAATACACATTTTCCCAGCAACTATTGTCTGCTTTGTGAGGAGTAAAAAGATGAATCTGAAGTATACCAGATATGATTTTTTTTAATTACTCTGTTTATAAAGTTGGAATGAGTCTCTAATATATGACAATACTAAAAAAGCATGTTTCTGAGAAGAATACATAGCAAGTGCTTAGCACAGTCTCTGGTCCCTAGCAGTGCTCATTAAGTCAGACTTTTTGAAATGCATCACAAAGAACTTTTGTGTGTTTTCTCACTTATCTTCCCAATACTCATGCAAGAATACGGAGGCTAACTTGAAGACAGAATGATTTTGCAAAAGCCGCATTAGTTAAAAATTGGAAGAGCCACAACCAAAGTCAATTTTCACAACATCTAACTTTATTTATTCCAATATTTTGAGTTGAAATACAGAGGCTACTTTTCTAACTCTGAAGAAAGTTTACGCTTTCATAAAGGTTACTGTAATTGCTAGACTATATCATAGAATTAAGATAAGAAGATAAGATATTTTACTTGATTAGGGTTGTGCCTGAAACAACAGGTTAAACTGAAAGCAATTCAATTAATTGACTAGTCTGGGGATGAACGAAGACAAAAAAATAAAAACTGTGGGTGTGTGGGTTTGTGTGGGTGTGCACCCATGTATATGCACACACACATGCTAAATATAAAAGAATCTCTTAGATTGTGAATGCCAGAAAAACCAATTAGATGAGGGTTTGTCTCACAAGACAAGAACTCTAAATATAAGCGGTCCAAGCTATTCAACAGTTCTACAGTTTCAGAACTGTTCCTTCTGTCTTTCCACTATTCTCTCCTTCGTGTTTGCCCATTCACCCTCATGCTTTCAGCTTTGTGGTTATAAGATTGTGGCATCATATCCCCATATCACATTACAGGCAGAATAAATATATCAAATACTTTCCCTAAAACACTCAGCCTCTATCTCATTGGCCACAATAATGCTTACATGGTCACCCCTAGCTAAAAGAAAATCTGGAAATCACTTTTATTTGGGCACATTGCCATTACCAATTAAATCAGGAGTCTCTTAACAAGACAAAAAGTAAGAATGAGTAACAGTGTCTGCCATTCTGACTTACTATGATATTTTCAGCAGACTCAGAACATAAGTAGAGTTTTTTTTAAGTTGGATTCACAAAAATGTTAAATGGTATATGATGTATAGGGTGCTTCTGAAGTGTCGATTACTGTGGTATTTTGTTGTTGTTGTTGTTGTTGTTGTTTTTCTTGTTCTTGTCTCTCCTGACTGGAAAACAAATGTAAAACTGGAGTTAAGATTTAAGAGTTGTTCCATTAGGTTATTAACTTCCTCTCTTTCCGTTTTCTTGAGGAAGGCTTGCAGTGCTACAAATTTTCCTCTTAGGACTGCCTCTTTCCTTTGCTATCTAGAACATATAACAATTTAAAATCGGAATCATAGCATTTTTGCTACAACTTTCCTCTAAAGGAACACTCTATTAATAAAGTCAAAAACAGTTGTATTCTTAAAAAGTGACTGTTTTAGCCAAAGATATATTTTATAGATACCATCACAGAAAACCCAAGCTACTAAGAAAGAAGAGATTCTGATTATCTCCATTTCATTAAGATCAACCCAATCAATATAAATTAGATATTGAACATATGGCATCACTTCTTGCTTATAAACCATAGCTTTGAAGAATCCATATGCACTTTAAAAACAGACATATTTAAGACAGCACATCTATTTCGAATCCTGAAGTGAACCAAAAATTTTGAGCTTGTGAAGTATGAAAAATTTAACATATGCTTAGCTATTTCAAATTCTCTCCACACACACGCAAAAATTGTTTTTTTAAATAATTACAACATAATTTTCAAGATAGACTTTGGATAATTTAGAGCTTAAAGTATATGATTGTCTGTCAGCAAGTTTCACAGAGCAGATGGCGCGGATCAGCATGAAAACATTTACTGCAGGCCCACTCCAGGGAAAAGAAAGAGAAAATATTTCATAATCAATCACAGCAGGAAGGAGAGGGTTAACGTGCTGAGTTGCATATTTTTCTGCATGTACAGTTTAATTCCTGTCATTCATTCCCCACCTGGGCGTATTTGTAAGAAAGAAGTGATTTAAATTGGGGTAGTCAGAAAGTACCACAGAAAAGAAGCTTCTATGATTCCTCCTTGTGGAAGGAGAAAGGAGAATGTATATGGTTGACCCTTTGGCAAGAAGTCAATCCCTTTTTTCCAAAATTATAATAATTTTAAAGAAAGTGATAATAAAAGGAGATATTTAAAATCTGTATTCCCTTTCAAGCATCCAGACCCTTCTCCTAGCGGCTATTACATCTGATCATTGCAGCACTATCTGTGCTCAACAGCCTGGACCTGGGAACAACCTAAGTGTGGGACTAGGGAGAAGGGGACGTAAATGATGAAATATTTAGCCCTAAAGAAGAGAAAGACACCCTGCCATGTTCTAGAACATGGATAAACCTGGAATATGTTATGCTTTATGAAAGGGCAAATGCTGTGTAATCTCTCTGATATACAGACGCTAAAACACCCAAACTATAGAAGCAGAGGGTAGAAGGATCGTTGCCAGGGGCTGGAACACAGGGAAATGAAAAGATGCTGCTGAAAGGATATATATATATTTTAGGCAAAATTGGAATAATTTCTGAAGATCTAACAAACAGCATGGTGACAATAGTTACAAGTATTGTTTACTTGAGATTTGCTGAGAGGAGGTTCTAGAGGCTTCCATGCCGCCCTCTCTATCACATATGGACTAACTATGCGTGGTGATAGATGGGTTGCTTAATTTAACTGTGGTCGTCCTTACACAAGGCACCCATATTCACATCATCACACCGCACACCTGAAATATATACAATTTTTATTTGTCACCTCCAGTAAAGGTGGAAAAAGAACTGGGGTAAAAATTTTAAAATAAATTATACTTTTAAAAAACCATGGATGAATATTAGTTTGGGTTCACGTAGAAACGGGGAGTCATAGGATGAAACTGAAGGTCAGTGAGGACTGATGAGTCCAAAATCACACAAAGCCCATGTTCTTGCCATTACATTCTATCATATTTTTCTCTCTTTTGGGAAGCAGAAAAGTCAAAGGCGACAGTAACTAGCAGCTAGAATAGAATCCCTACATTGATTCAAGGACCGAAGAGCCAGACACATCATCTGTCATTGCAAGAGGAGGCCAAGGAAGGTGCAGCCTGAGTGTGAGGCGGTCAGCTTAGAATGAGGAAGCACAGGGGGTACAGGAAAGGTTACAGGTAGAGAGATGAGACACAGACCAAGGTTCAGAATATTTGGAACTCACTAGAATCTAAGCTCCAGGGATCAGGGAGATTGTCTACCTGGAAATTGTCTTCCCCAGGCCTGTTGCAGAGCCTGGCATATGTGTTAAAAGGTCCAATATTAAGTATAGAGGGAAAAGGAGTGAGTATGAAGAGAAATAGTAACAACATCCCTCATGAAACCACGGAATTACTTAGCATTGCAGAGAACACAGGCTGAGGAACATGTTGGGTCTTTGTTCCATAAACTTCTGTGCTGAGTATTCCTTCCACGAACCCCAGCAGCTAAGGATTAATTCTATCTTCATGTCTCTGGGTAAGAATTTTAAAGCAGAATTACAAAGAGAAAGGAACAAGTCACTTTTTGGATTCTGAGTTTCAAAATAGAATTTGGAAAGCCATAGCAGAGGTCATAGTTTGAGAGAAGAATCTTTGGGGTTTCAGTAGCCTAGGATCTGGGACAACACTGGAGCTCTGGACAAGAACACAATTAATCAGCGTGAGAAGGTGTGAAGTGTGCTTTGACCAAGGAGAGGAGATGGAGAAAGGAGGGTGGAGGGACCCAAGAGTCACTTAGAAGCTCAGAAGCCCCAGCAGGGGACTCTGCTCCACTGTCAAAACTGGGCTGGGTCCTGGGGTGGAAGTGATAATGTGATCCTTGATCAATTTGGTGAATCAGAGATTAGAAATGATTTATGCACTAGAATCCAAAATAAAACTGGGACAAATTACGGGATTCGCAAGGCCTGGTGTAGAAATGATAGTTTTGAAATGGCTGCTGGATCTGTCTAGACAGAAAAGCCCTTTACGAAAGGAGCCAGGGGACTTTGACAGATGCCATTTTGAGAGTAAAAGGAGAATAAAACCTGGTTTTAAACCTAAAACCTTTGAGCATTAGAACTCTCCCTTTTCAGATAATGGTTTTCCTAAATTACACTAAGTAGAGAAATAAAATAAGCTGCTTACAAGTTTGTTACTGGACTGATACCACACTTCAGAGATCAAAACTAAGCTGCCCCAGTTTCCCTTTGGTTCTATCATATATCAGAACGTATAAGGTCATCAGATCCTGCCTGAATGTGGTTTCTGAAATGGGGAGGTGTACTAGACTAACTCTGCAACACCCTGTAATAACCCAGGCTTTAACCATATGCAATTCACAGAGACCTTAGCCTAAAATGGAGGAAAACACCTCTATGTCACTGCACTTACCTGATATAATAAGTGTCATATATATTTGCTTTTATTTGAGCAGATAAAATATGCTAAGCCTCTCAAGTTTAGTAGTTTTTTTTTTAATAAAAAAAATTCTTCTACTTTTCTTCTACTTCTCCTTTCAAGGCAAAGTACAATAATAAAATTATTAAAGATAGGAGGATCCGTAAGAAAAGTTACTGTTTGGAAACTGAGCTATAACAGATTAAATTTCAATCGTGATGTCCATTTTTAGAGATTGCAGCATTATTTTTAAAAGCTACAAAAATCTACCAGTTCTCCCATCTTTACGGAATCACCAATTTTGAATTTATGAATTTACTACAAATCTTTTTTTCCATGCAGTCTTTTAAACAAACAAAAATATATTTCTTTTTTTAATCCTGTTTTCTTTCTTCTCTATGTTTATTTTAAATAATCTGTTTCACTAGCCTGATCTCTCTTCTCCAGAGGTTGCATTTCTGAGTCTGTCTTTTATTTATTTTTTAATGGAATTCACAGGACAGTTTAATTCCCAGCCTTAGCTCTGTATTTCTCCTCCGCATTCTCTTGGTTGTTCTTTGTTTAAATGTATTGTTTTCCCTGCCTAAATAACCTACTGGAAGTTATTTTATCTTGGATCACAGAGAGGAAGAGAAAAGTTCCAAACTCTCTTCATATAACTCATCTTCAACTTGCATATCTGGCCATGACCTTTATATTTGACATCATTCAAAACCCAGTCTAATCTTACACCCATTTAAACATATGTACCAATGTCTAATGTGTTTAGAGATTATAAAATGTGTTTCAAACACATAAATCTTAGCATTCATACTCAAAGAAAACCTCCAAAGTTCACTATATCTTCTTCTTAATAAAGATAGGTAAGGATATAATACGTTAACAAAACACAGAAGAATCCATTTGCATAAAACTTTCAAAATGTCACTGTTTCCCAGTAGACTGAGATATAGTCAGACACTACATATCCACCAACTATTTTTTAAACAAATATTGCTCCAGAGACCATTAAGACAGAAGTGGCAAAGAGGTCTTCTTTGTGCATTTGCTAATTTTAAAGAAAGATTTTTATCCCTACATAAGGCAAGTGAAGAAAGGCAGGAAATGAAACCTCCCATAACAATATAGACAGCTACAAAAGAGTATTATAATGCTTAAGCTACAGTCTTCGAACCTTGATAGGTACACAAGATCAAGAGAAAGCTAATGTCAATAAAAAAAATTGGGTAGAGAGATTAAAATCTTCAAGTATGAAGCAGTCAGCTTTCCTGTTTATATACTGGAGTAAAAGGCAAACATTACCCCCCAAAAATGATTTTTTTTTTTTTGGCCGGAGCTGGGTTCGAACCCACCACCCTCAGTATATAGGGCTGGCACCCCACTCCTTGAGCCATAGGGGCCACCCTAAAAACAATTTTTTAAAAGATACAAGGTAAATAATCAATTACCTCTTACACATAGAGGAAGGAAGGAAGCCAGGCAGGCAGGCAGAGAAGTAGAGAAAAACCCACAAAGATCTCATTACTTAAACGAACAAAACAACGTAGCAAATTTGACTCAGAGAAGCCAAATCTCTGTTCTCAAACCTTCCAAAAAGAAGGTAACACTACAAATAATTTCACTTTTTCTCCAAAACAATCCAGCAGGTAATATAATCATTTCTAGAACTAAAAATGTTCATTTAAACATTTTACTCCCCAATTTTTTAATAAGAGTTTAACAATGAGAAAAGATAATTTCATGACAAAAAAAAAGATGAGCCATCTTGATTGAAACGCAAACGTTGAAACGGTGGTAATTTGTGACAAAGTCAGTCATTCTGAATAAAAGGCAGTATTGCCAGTCTCATCTCTGACAAAGGCATTTTCCCTGGAATATTATTAACGCATGGGTGACATAAAGAAGGGAAGTTGAAGGTCACCATTGAAATAGAACTTGATGAATCATTAAGCAGAAACCTGAAAGTAACTCACATAGTCATCAAAGTTAAATGTCAGAGAGAATTTGGTGGGGGACAAAGGCAAGTTGGAGGTGTAAGAAAAACCAGAAGAAAAGAGGGAACAAAAGTACCACAAGGAAGGTAACTCTCTGTTATTGTTCTCTGTGAGGTAGTCATTTTCAATGGTCATTTTCACACAAAAACAAGCTCTGCCCCCCAGTGAAATAGATTAGAAGAAAAATAAATTTTAATGTTGCATACTAATGAAGGGAGGAGGCAGGGACCCCTCCATCCCATTGGTTTGTGACCGTAATTAAGAGGCAAATATGATGGAAAGTGTTGTTTCTCATAAAGACTAGAAAAGAAAAAAATATTTCCGGGGAAACTGGATGAAACAATATTCTCTCTTTAATTCTATCCAAATGGTTTGTATACATTTTTCTAGGGATTTAGGAAAGTAATGACATATCTAATATCATGGGTTGAATGATTAATTTATAAGGAATGAAAGAGAATTTTTTACATAGCACTTTGTGTAACTGAGGATAGCTACTTGCTTTTTATTAAATTGAAAACCTTCGGTGGAAAAAAGAATCACCTTTATCTAATTAGATACACTAAATTATCAGAAAATACTTAATATACTTTGTAAACTCATAAGTAGAACAAATTAAAAACCATATGGCTTTTTAGTGTCTTTATTCTTATTAGCAAATTGATTTTCTGAGCTTCTATGTCTTCTGAATGTCCATTTGTTTAATCCATTCTGATAATAATTTTCCAATTCTATTTTTAATTATCAATAGAAATATGCTTCAAAACACCACTATAATTTTAAAGTCATAGATTTAGGGTGGTATGTGAGGATATTTTGACATAATTTAAAATGACCACAAATTGACACAATAATGGATTTGAAGATAATTTCAGAAACGCATACTTTTCATTCTGAAGAGTTTTTGTTAGAATATAAATCTATCTATATACAATGACACTTTCTGGCTTATGGCATCTTGATTTAAAAGTTATTATTTTAAAAGTCTCAATTCCTTAATTATTCATTTGGTTTCACACTTTGCTGTTAGTCCTCATAGACTGTTGCCAGGGAAATTTTCAGTTCGTGATCAGTTCAAAAGGCTGCCAGCTGCACCTTTTGAGCTACAGTAAATACATTTCTGTCTAGTCTCATCATCTTTAGTGTCTGACATTTTGTAACAGAGTCTTGAAATCATATTTTATGGCAGTGAAGCTGCTAGGATATATTTATTGACTTAACAATCCCATCCAACATCTCCTGTCATGTGGAACTGTCCCCAGTACAAGGCAGATTAGAATGTGAGCTGCTTCATTTTGGCCTAACTGTCTGGCTAAAAAATTTTCCATTACATGGGTGGGTGAGATCAGCTGATTCTGGAACCATTCAATTTATTCTGTGGCAGCAATGTAAGAGAATACAATAGTAACTAAAACTGAATTTGAGTATTCTTTCTTCTATTAAGGTTCTGATGCAGTAGCAGTGCTGAGATTATAAAGAGTTATTATTCAATTTATTTTTAAATAGACATAAGTATCTACACTTGTGAGCTGTCTTTGGTATCTGCCTCCATTGTAGATTCTGGACACAATGACGCAGTAGATAGAGCTCAACATGAAAAGGCCAGCTGATATCGTACCCAGTTTCCCGGGTGTGCACTGGCTCCCCGGTCCCCTTTCTCACTCATGCAAGGTCAATGAATACAACCAGGAGAGGTTTGGAATTTATTTTTAAGTAATATGTTAGGCTTCTTTCATCTCTGACAATTCACTGTCTGCTATTACTTTTAATGTTTCACATTCAAGTGGGATACAAATAAGAACAAATTGAAAGAAGAAAATAAGATTATGTCTATGGTAACCTAATATTTGCAAAAGAGGTCAAAAGTTCATCAAAGCATTTAAAATAGATTTATGTTGTAACATAAACAGAGCTTTAAACTTACTAGTCAGGAAAAGCAATGAAAAGAAATGGCAATTCCTCTTAATAAGAATTTCCTGCACTTTAAAATGAAATATATCTTTCCGGAAGATAGTACATGTGACAAATTGAAGATAGATTAACTTCATCTTCTGTAGGCATCTTGAGCAAAGTAAAATGCACAAACTTAAAATTATACTCACACAAAAGAATAAAATTATTGTTATAAAACATTAAATGATAATTTGAAGAATGTAGGTTAAATGAATAATTTCTGAAATTTATTTTAGCTGTTGTCAGTTTTGTATATAAACACTAAACTATTTTATAAATTTTTTTTTTTTTTTTTTTTAGACAGAGCCTCAATCTGTTGTCTCTGGTGGCAATGTAGTGGCATTAGCCTGAGCAAGTGCAAAAGCAAGTCCCCATCTTTACTATAAATAGAAAATTAGCAGGTGTGGTGGTGGGCACCTACAGTTCTAGCTACTCCAGAGGGTGAGGCAAGAGGACCTCTTCTAAAAAAAAAAAAAAAAAAGGACAATCTGATCTCCAGATTTATCTTCAGATTCAATGCAATCCCAATCAGAATACCAAATTATTTATAGAAATTAACAAGCTGATTCTAAAATTTATGTGTAAATACAAAGGGGCCAGGAGGAGCCAGGAGATGCCTGCAGAATAAGCAAGTTGTAAGCTGGACTGTCACTTCAGAGCTGAGTGGCAGAACCCCCCAGCGCTGAGCACCAATAGCCAGTGACTCAGCGTTCTGTGAAAGCTGTCATGCCTACAAGTTGGGGTGGAGGGGGCTCACACAAGATTTGCCTGATAACAGAACTACTGCAGGGAAATATTTCCTGCTGCAGCTTGCTTCAGGGGCCACCCGAGGACAACAGGCTGATAGGGAGCACATGTCTGACATCTTCTGGCTCAAGCCCCAACCAAAACTGCCAGGGCCGGACTTGTAACTCCCTAGACTGCAAGTCCCACCCAGCCACCAGGACATTTGCCAATCAGAACTCAGCCACCTGGGAGGTGGGGCCTGCAGCCGCACTTCCTAACAAAACAGCAAGTGCAGCTCTGTCCCCAAACCCAAACTTCCCCTTTTCTCTCTGGACATAACTAGAGGCCACTGCAGTCACTATGTTGCCTTGGATTGCGGTCCTGCTTCTTGTATACTGTTCCCAAATAAAACCTTTTTTTAACTTAGAGATTTGTCTTTCTATATGTTTTATGTTGACAGCTTCAAACTGGAAACCATCTGAATGCCTATCAGAGGAGGATCATCCATAGGATGTTGGTTCTCCACCACGCGGAAAGCAAACCACCGCTGGACACACCAGATGGGTGTTCAGGGAGAGAAGGCCAACACAGAATAACAACTGGTTCCACAGACATGCTGCCCAGATCAGGCAGAGGGACCCTGGACACAGGCAGGCAAGTGGGAGGCAGTGGCAGGGCCTCAGATGTGGGAAAGGTAAACTCCCCGGGTCTGTTCAAGACCAGCACCTGGGGACAGATAGACCTTTTCATAAATGAACTTCCTATCCCCAGGGGTCCTCTACCAGGGGAACCAACCAGGAAGCTGAAATGAGCACCTACCCTGTGGTGGGCCAGTGCCTGCATTAGCCCACCTTTCCCAAATTATGGAGAATGAGTCTGGGGAGCAGAGGATGATGCCTGTCCAAAGTGAGCCATCCTTTGGGAATCTGGGGGGATTTCTACACGATCTGTCCTGAGCCAGGTGCTCCATGCAGCTCCCAGCCCCAAGCTGGACCGTCCCCACCCTAGAGTCCAGATTGCAGCCCCCTGGGCAGCATATGGCAGAACCCAGCTTTGGAAGGAGAAGGCTGTTTAGTTGTTACTTTGTGGCAGCAAAAGCTAAAGAAGTGGAGTTTTTGTCTCTAGAACCACAGAGATCAGTTTTGTTGTGGTAAGCTGCCAAGCTTGAGGCAACTGCAGCAGCCATGGGGATCAATACCCACCCCCTGAACATGGCGTGCTACCTCTTGCCCAAGAGCTGAGTTCTCCAGACTGCTCCAGGACCTCGGCCCCCACTCACCAAGCCCCTCCATGGCTGTCCCTGTGAGAGCACCCAAGAGAGCCCCGAGGAAAGAGTTTAACCATTCAGCCCACATAGTAAAGTTGCGTTGTTTCTTTTAAAGAGGAAGTTGGGCTAACATGCATTTATGTGCTTTTATTTCTAAGTGCATTTTTCTCAATGCCTTTCACAGTGAAGAATGACAGCTGCCACACAGAAAGGGACCGTGACATCCCAGGGCCCTGCAACATGAGGGTGGGCCCTGTTTGTGCTCTGTGTGTGAAGGGCAGGGTAGAGGGATACAGAGGGGAGGACAGTCAGCCCTGGCAGTGACTCAGTGAGGTAGGTGTCATTGGCCTTGTTTTACAAATGGGGAAACCAAGGCAGAGACATGAGCTGGCTCAGGCAAGGCTGGTCAGGAGTAAAGCCTGGGTCTGCCTCTGGACCATGGGGTTCCCAGGTGATGGCTTTCCACAACACGCAGACCAGCTCCTGTGCTCTAGCCAAGTGAAGGGGTTGGGGGCCAGGGTCCACGTCACACACTTGCTGCTGACAGGGTTTGCGGACCCCTCAGCCACTTCTCCCTGACAACGGAGCCAGGAATTCCAAGGGTCCCTTGCCTCTGTGGCATCTGTGTCACACCCCACCCAGGGTGTCCACCAGCATTTCCTGCCAATGTTTGCTCCCAACATGAACATGTGGGGCTCCCCAGGGGCCCATGGGTGGCCATTCAGGAGCCAGAGCAGCTGACCACCTGCCCCAAGGCTCCCTGAAGGGCCCAGGCAGCACATATGTACTCGGCACGGAGCCAACCCCAGATGAGGACTCTCAGGGCCAGCTCCCATGTCCCACAGCACTGGGCAACCTGTGGCCTGGCTCATATCTTCTGTGGCAGAAACCCGGAAAGCCCACGGTGCACCATCCTATCCTATCCAGGCAACATTTGTGGAAAGTCACACAAAATAAAGGCACCACCAAGGATGCTAACTGGGCAGCTGCCTGGGGCCACTACTGTTTGCTGACAGCTGAGGGAGCTGGCCAGACGGGCTTCCAGCAGGACGTCCTCCTGTCTGCAGCTCTCAGTCCAGGCCACCTTAGACACTGCAGCTGCCTATGTGGGAAATCCTGGGGCTATGACACCCAAGGGTAGAGGCTCTTCGAGGGAGCAAGAGACCTGAAGTGTGTCTTCAGAGGCCTCCATGGCTATGTGCATGGACACTGGCTGGTGGCTCAGCAGACGCCACTGGCCACTGGGTGCCCTTCTCACCCCTGCCGTCCTCCCCTGCAGTATGTGAGCTCAGCAGGACTCCTCGCCCAGCCGGCTCAGGGAACACCCTGAGCCCCACATGTCCTGCTGTGAGCCCAGAGGGTGGACAGGCCGCAGGAATGTGTAGTGGTCTGTGAGTGCTGCAGGTGATGCTATCTCCCCTGAGTCCTTAGAACACGTGAGCTTGGTAATGTCTGTCTTTGTGGACCACTTTTTCCACTCCTTGTGGATTCTGGATACTTCCTGCCGAGAGTGGCCTGTGGCCAGCACGTAGATGATGGGGTCGGCCACGCTGTTTACCGTGGACAGGCACAGAAACACTGTGGAGGCCGTGTAGAGCCTGGCTTCGAAGGCACACACATCCTGGCGATTCCCTCTATAGTAGGAAAAGGCAACAGCTTTGAGGAGGAGCACGAGGTGGTAGGGTGCAAAGCACAGCAGGAAGATGAGAACGACCGCCACTGCAGAGCGCTGCACCCGGGCCTTCTGGGCAGCATCCAGGCCCACGCTGCGCCGGATGCTCCGGAAGATGCGCTGGTTGGTGAAGGCAATGAGAAGGAGGGGCAGGGCGAAGCCCGCAGCAAAGCGCGCGTAGTAGTACCCGGCGATCCTGGCGTCCATCTGCAGCGTCTCGAAGCAGGTGTCCCTGTCCTCCATCTCAAACACCGGGTAGTGAACCAGCCCGACCAGAAGAAAGATGGACACAGATATTACCACGGCGGTCTTCTGGCGGCGGTGCCCCCGGCTCTCCAGAGCATATACCACCGCCACGAAGCGGTCGCAGGAGACGCAGCAGAGGAAGAGGATGCTGACGTAGATGTTGCAGAAGAAGATGTAGGCGGTCACCTTGCAGGCCCATGGGCCCAGGGTCCAGCAGTGCTGGTTCTGCACATACATGATCCAGAGTGGCAGGGTGCCCACGTACAGCAGCTCACACAGTGCCAGGCAGAACAGGTAGACCGCCAGCACGTTGCCCTGCAGCACCTGCAGCAGCGTCAGCCACGCGGTCAGGCAGTTGGCCGGAAGGCCCAGCGTGCACACCACGCTGTACACCACTACCAGGATCACTCTGCTCTCCTCGAAGGACACGTTGCACTTCTCAGGAGCCCATGGGGCACAGTTGGTCACTTGGGAGGCGTTTCCTGTAGGACAGAGGTGAGAGTGAGGACGGGAGTACCTGGCAGCCACCTGAGAAAGGCTTTACAGCCCAAGAAAGAGTAAGAAGCTTCATGGTAACTCCAGACAAGACACAATAAGTGCTTAAAAACTTTCCAACTTTCTTTTCTTTTTTCTTGTTTCTTTCTTTCTTTCTTTCTTTTTTTTTAAATTGAGACAGAGTATCACTTTGTTACCCTTGGTAGAGTGCCATGGCATCACAGCTCACAGCAACCTCTCTTGGACGCAAGAGATCCTCCTGCCTCAGCCTGCCAAGTAGCTGGGACACTACAGGTGCCCACCACAACACCTGGCTAGTTTTCTTTATTTTTAGTAGAGGTGGAGTCTCGCTCTTGCTCAGGCTGGTTTCCAACTCCTGAGATCAGGGGATCTGTCCTCCTCAGCCTCCCAAAGTGCTGGGATTACAGGTATGAGCCACTGCGTCTGGCCTTTCCACAATCATTTAGTTCCTTCCTGAATGTCTGAGCCTGCCCAGCGTTCCCTCACAAGCTCTGCAGACTGGGCTGCTTATAGGCACACTTATTTCTCACAGCCTGGAGGTGGAATTCACAGACCCAGGTGAGCATACTCAGTGTCCCATGAGGGCTTGCTGGTCCATAGATGGCACCTTGTCCTGTGTCCCCAATGGTGGGAGGGACAGGGGTTCCTTTGGGGCCTCTTTTTTTTTTTTTTTTTTTTTTTTAGAGACAGAGTCTCACTTTATGGCCCTTTGGTAGAGTGCCGTGGCATCACACAGCTCATAGCAACCTCCAGCTCCTGGGCTTAAGCGATTCTCTTGCTTCAGCCTCCCGAGTAGCTGGGACTACAGGCGCCCGCCACAATGCCCGGCTATTTTTTTTTCTTGTTGTTGCAATTTGGCTGGGGCTGGGTTTGAACCCGCCACCCTCAGCATATGGGGCCAGCACCCTACTCACTGAGCCACAGGCGCCGCCCTGGGGCCTCTTTATCGTCCCACCTTCCCAATGACCCCACCTGCTAACACATCCCCTTGGGATTGAAGATTAAAACATAAGAATTCAGGTTGGGGGAGCATACAAACATTTAGCCCACCACAGTTTCTGACATTTCTTGGAAATTCTGCTAAGAAGAGCTTGTTGGGGGCTGGGCACGGTGCTTACACCTGTAAATCCCAGCACTCTGGGAGGTCAAGGTGGGAGGATCCTGAGCTCTGGTTCAGGAGTTAGAGACCAGCAAGAGTGAGACTCCCCTCTCTACTAAAAATTAAAAAACTAGCTGTGCCTGGTGGCAGGTGCCTATAGTCCCAGCAGTCAGGAGGCTGAGGCAGGAGGACCTCTTGAGCCCAGGAGTTGAGGCTGCTGTGAGCTGTGATGCTATAGCACTCTACCCAGACCAACAGAGACTCTGTCTCAAAAAATAAAAAAAAAAAGAGCTTCTTGAGGGCAAACTCTCCCAGCTGTGGTTTGTATGAAGTGCCTTTATTTTACCCCAGTTTTAGAGATAATTTCCCCAGGATGCACTTTGGCCTTTGTGTGTTGAAGGCCTCAGCCACGTCTCAGCTTCTGCAGCTGTGGGAAGTAGCTGCAGAAGTCCAGCTGCCATGCCCCTGACCTTCTGAATGAGGTGACTTAGGTATTCCATCCACTCTGGACAGCCACACCTGGACAGCCACGGAGTCTTGGGGGAGGACTCTGCCTCATGGAGCTGGCTCCCTGGTGGCAGTGGCTGCCTCACCCAACCACATCTCCATCCATCCGCAGAACTTTCTCATCTCTCCAGGCTGAAACCCTGTCCCCACTAAACCTAATTCCCACCCCAGATTGGCACCTGCCATCCCACCTCTGTCTGTGTAGGTTCCAGCACTCTCGGGGTCACACGGCATTTGCCTTTTTGTGTCTGGCTAATCTCGCTCCCCAAAATGGCATTGAGGCCCATCCCTATTGGAAAAGGTGTCAGGATTCCCTTCTTTTAAGGCTGAGTGACTCCCTCACAGAGTAACACTTCAAGATGTGACTTTGAGCACACTCTTCTTATCCATGTGTCCATCTCTCAGTGAACACTCAGCTGCCTCCAGGGTTTAGCTGCTGTGGATAATGGCGCTGCAAACGTGGCATGCACATATCTGTTCACTTACCTGCCTTCAGTTCTCTTGGCCCCATACCCAGAAGTGGAACAGCTGGATTGCATGGTAATTCTGTTTTCAGCTTTTTGAGGAACCTCCAGGCTGTTTTCCGTAGCAGTTGTACCACTATACATGCCCACCAGGAGCCCACAAGGGCTCCTGTCTCTCCACATCCTGACCAGCACTTGTTATTTCTAGTCCGTCCTCCCCCCCTCCCTTCCTTCTTTCCTTCCTCCCTCCCTCCCCTCTTCATCCTCTCCCTCCTTCCCCTCTCTCTCTCCCTCTTTTTTCCTTTAATCTCACCCTGTTATACAGGCTAGAGTGCTGTGACATCAGCCTAGCTCACTGCAACCTCAAACTCCTGAGCTCAAGCCATCCTCTCATCTGGGCCTCTCAGAGTGCTGAGATTACAGGCACAAGTTACCATGCCCAACCTGTCTCTGGTTTTCTGACCATGGCCATCCCAGGGGTGTGAGTGGCCATGCCACTCATATGAACTTTTCTTTTCTTTTTTTTTTGAGACAGAGTCTCATTATGTCACCCTTGGCGTCACAGCTCACAGCAACCTCAAACTCTCAGGCTTAAGTGATTCTCTTGCCTCAGCCTCCCAAGTAGCCAAGTAGCTGGGACTACAGGCGCCCGCCACAACGCCTGGCTATTTTTTTTTTTTTTTTTTTTTGGTTGTAGTTGTTGTTTGGCAGACCTGGGCTGGGTTCAAACCCCCCAGGTCCAGTGTATGTGGCTGGCACCCTAGCCGCTGAGCTACAAGTGCCAAGCCAACCATGAACTTTTTTGGGTCACCTCATCCACCTTCCTCCCCACTTTGGGCAGAGAGAGAGTTTGGGGCTCAGGGTGTGAGCTGCCCCCCTCCAGTCAGATTCAGCTGTCAGCTCGTTGGCCAAGAGACTACTAGGCTGTGGCTGGTGGGTGGGGGCAGTGGGGCAGTACTTGGGAGAGAGACCTGACACTGCTGTTCCCTCCTGGGCAGCTCTGCTCCCTTGCTGGAGAAGCCTGGGTGGCCTGTCCCCACTCTAGGGCTCAGATGTGTTTCTGGCACTGACTGCACCATCTCAGTGATGGTTCCATGCCCTGGGGACAAAGCACATCAAATCCCAAACCCAGCAGGGGTCTGGGGCCCCCAGCCTTCACCTAACAGAGGTGCTGGTCTCTTACTTCAGGTGGCCTCCAGGCCATCACCTCTGTGACAGGCTTGTGGTGAGGCTGCCCCACACAGGTGACCTCCTGGGAAAAGAGCCTTCTAGGTTAAGGCAGGAGAGGGGCTTATGCAGGCTGAGTGGGGCCTGGGGACCTGGGGACAGCTCCCTGTTCGGCAGCAGTCACTTTCTAGGAAGTGGACAGCTAAGGGACACTGATATCCCTCACCCGGTTCCTGGCTTTCCCAGAACTTATCAGGAACTGTGAGCACCCCAGCTTCTCAGGAGAGTGTCTCAGGTGTGTTGTCTTGAGTGAGTTTTATTATGATCATCTGTTTTTTGTATGTTAAATTTTGAATCATGAGGCAAAATTCTTACGGGCTCTCCCTTCCATGGGCAGAGCCCGGGCGGCCCTCTCACCTGGCATGTCATGGGCTCCAGCCTCTGTGGTTCTCAACATGAGGCACACTCTTGGTCCTTTCTGTGGTTTACACTGAGGGTTTAAAATGACCTGGAAAAAGAGCAGGTTGAAATTGCTTTAGGGAAACCAGATTAAACCGAAGATTAATTTGTCTGACAAAATGGTTAGTGAGCATGGTAGGGGCCCCTTGGCAACCCACAGAGTAAGCACAAGACTCAAAGAGCCCAAGAGCAGGAAATGCTGCGCACCATCACTGCAGGCAGCTTTCAGCGTTATTCCACTCACTGACACTGGGGTGGGGAGACTGCCCACGTGCTGCACGGAAGAAATAAAACCAGCTCAGGGAATCTGAACAATGCCCCAGTCCGCTCACAATCAAGAAATGCAAATGGACACATCTGAAAGACAGTCCCTCTTCCCTGACCTATCAGGCTGGAAAAGTAAAGACTTTGGACGTTTATGTCATCACATGTGTGACAACGTGGTACTTCGTGCTGAGCTGATGGAAGAATAAACTGGCACAGATTTCCTAGAGCACAATTTTGTAGTATGTTTAAAAAAAAAATCTAAATGTACTTAAAACCCCTTGCTGGGCACTTTCCTGGTGAAGTAAGTACCTCAGGTATGAAGGGCACGTGGGCCGGACACTGAATCTACACGTGAGAGGGACACAAGCCCTGCTGGTGGGTGGGGCGTGACTCTGAAGCCATCTGTCTGCTTCCTTCCCCCAGCAGGAGCCCCCAGAACAGCTTCCACCCTAACCAGCCACAGGCAGGGGAATAACCATTCTAAGGTGTCCACTAATGCGTGGACGCCTCTCCCAGAGCCCTGGACAGCCTGAGGGTCTTGCCCTGCTCTCTGAGGCTGGGCCTCCAGGGGCAGGTGGACCCCAGCCCTCACCCTGGGCTGCCCTCTGTTGGCCAGAGGCACTCAAGGGAAGCCAGCAGGAGCTGGGACTCTCCCGAAGCAGCTCCCAAGGAAGGCAGAAGTGTGGACACCACAGGCTCCAGCCCCAGCACTGCCCGCTTATGGGCTCCCCAGCACTCCTTTGTCAAGTGGCAGGAAGGCAGGATGTGACCTGAAGTTACAGGAAGTTCATTGACTCGTGAAGAATTTTAAAGCAATACCTCGAAAACACATTAAAAAGAAAGATGTTGGCAGGGCAAGGTGGCTCATGCCTGTAATCCTAGCATTCTGAGAGGCTGAGATGGGAGGATTGTGTGACCCCAGAAGTTGGAGGCTGCAATGAGCTGTGATGATGCCACTGCTCTCCAATAATAGAGCAAGACTCTACCACAAAAAAATAATAAATATAAGTGAGACATCGAGGCAAGCAAAAATCAAGAAAAGCCACCTCCAAGGCAACATCCCCTTGACAGGGGTGGTGGGTGTCTGGGGTTTCCTGGGCTCCCACCTGCCCCTCCCTGGGTCAAGCCCCTGTGAATCAAGACTGTGGGACAAGTGAGGGGCCTTTCACACATCCGTGGCCACCTGTGCGTGGATTCTGCACCTATCCGGCCTCTGCTCAGCTGGGACATGCTGGCCCTGTCACCTGGGCTGCTGTGCCCAAGGTCCAAGGCCCGGCAAGAGGGGCAGGGTTCTATGGCTGCAACTGAAGAGGAACAGGTGTGTGGGGGGGAGCATAGCCACAGAGGGCCAAGGCAGGTGGCAGAGTGAGCTGGGGTCCCCAAGGGAGGGACTGAGGGGTTCCCTGTGTCTGCACCAAGGCCCCGGGGCCCAGCACTAAGCAGGAATGTCACCTTGCAAAGAAGCATGAGGGAGGGACCACATGAACAAACCTCCAGAGGCCACCAGGTCAGACCACAGATCAGAAGGACCACCAGAGGCCGCCAGGTCGGACCCCAGATGAGAAGGCCCTGGTTCCACACCAGCCCCCTGTGATGCCTGGAAAGGGGCTCCCAGGAGCCTGCCCACCATCACTGATGGGATGGACGCTTCTGGAGGGCAGGCAGAGTCAAACCTGGGAGGACAAGGCCCTGCCCTGCGGGCTCCTGCCCTTCCCGATGCTCTAGCAAGTGCAGGAGCAGAGAAAAGGTGCTGATCTTCAAGCCACTTCTCCAAAACCAGAGGAAGTCGCAGCTGAATGGAAAATGCAGGCCCCTCCCAAACTACTGAGGCCCCTGGGCCCTCAGCTAGTAGGTACACGGAAGGTCATCGCACCATGCTAGCTGCTGATGTTGAGCTCTGGGCCACATCACTGTCCTTTGGGCACCAACAGCCCAGTGGGACCATGTGGAAGGGACCAGTGAGCCCAGCAGGAGGCCAGACGGGAGCAGCCAGCCTAGAGAAGCCACAGAATCAGCCAGACCATCAAAGAGTCCCAACGCCCACTACTGAGGTCCAGCTTCTGCCACACCAGACAGCCTGGGGCACCCATGCAGCCACTGGGACACTGCTCATTTGTTGATGCCTCCCATTGAGGGCCTTCTTGGACCAGTCTCTTGTTCCCCATCACCCCCTCTGCTCACTGCTCTTCCCGCTGCCAGCCCTCCAGATTGGGGTAAGAACAGCCACAGTACCCACAGCACCAACCTGGGTTCCCTTCCTTGGTCTAACTGGGGACTATTGACAGGCTGAGGCCTCCATCACCACCCGAGCAGATACAGGGCAGCCTGTCACCCCCATTCACTGGGCCTAGCACGTCCACCCCCTGCTGTGGCTCCACTCCACTGGGACACACCAAGCCCCTCACCCCCAGCCCCAGCTGAGCCCTCAAACACTGTATCTCTGCCCAGCTCAGCTGTCAGCCGCACCTCCCCCTGCCCAGCCCAGCCCCTCCCTCGGCCTTGGGTCTTCTCCCCTGGTACAACCTTGCTCTGCCACTTCTTTTCCATATGAGCCCATTTTCTGGAAGAGCCCCACTATCCAGATGGACACTCGGACCACAGGACACAGATGATCTTGCCCCAGTCCCCGGAGCTACATCCTTTCAGTCCGTTGAGGAGAATTTTTAAAGTATTTACTGGGGACTTTTCAGACAGACACAAGGGCAGAGAATGAGCCCCGCCCAGCCCGCCACACACGCCCTCGACAGCGACAGGTTGTGGTTCCTCATCTCACCCCATGTCTGGCGGACTCACTGTAATTTCTCTAGCTGTGTCACCATCTCTGGGTATGTCCCAGTCTTCTCCACCTACCTCTTTCTATACGAGTCTTTGACCTCATTTCTGTCCTCCCATCAGGGAGAATTTTGGGGAGGAAACTTCTGAGTTACCAGCTCTAGTGAGAACAGGGACCCTTCCAACACCAGGGAACCAACTTCTCTGTCCCAATTTGATGGATTAAAGACCGTTTGCATTTAAAAACACATTTGCATTTCTTTGACTGCTGGTGAAGCTAACCACACCCCAGCCTACTGGCTTAGTCCCTACCCTTTTCCCTTCCCTCTGTCGCTCGGCCCATCTTCCTCCCACCAGCCCTGGTTGTCTAAGACAGGATTTTGTGCTCAGCCCCACTCTCTGTCCTCCACAGTCAGGTCCAGGTCTGTGTCATGCACATGGCAGAAGGGACCGAGTGCCCAACACTGCCAGCCCCTGCTGCCCTGCTTCTCCCTTCCTGGGACCACACCTGCCTCCCAGCCCAAAGGAACACAGCCAGGCCCCTGGCCCCACCCCCAGCCCACCCAGTAGAAGGCCCAGGATGGAGCTGTCTGGTCCAGCAGCCAGGGGAGAGGATTTTCCAGAAGAAATGGGCAGGGTGCTAAAGGCACACAGCGCAGCCATCATCCCGCTCAATCCTCCCGTCCCTGGAAACCCTCAACAAAGTCCCATAGTAGGTGAGTAACTCACCTTTGCCTTTAGAACCCTCTTCCCAGCCCCCAGGCTTACCCCCAACACACAGAGCCCTGACTTACCAGGGCCCATCTGGCAGCAGGCCTGGAGCCCCTCTCTGCCTGGCACCCCTCTCCACTGCCCTCTGAGGTTCCAGGAAGTAATGGGGGTCCAAGTATTTTCTCTCTGAAACTCCCCTAACCACAAAGCTGAGCTGATCAGGGGGTAGCCACCCCAGCTGTGCTGTCTCACTGGGGGTAAGGAAGTGGCCTCATCACTGTCTTAGGGGCAGGAGAGGGACGAAAGGGCCCCAGACCAACCTCACTTCTCTGAAGAGCCCAGAACCAGGATGAGTGGGACCTGTGGCCTCTGGCCCCGTGGCCTTGTGGGCCAGGCAGCTGTGACTTATTCGTCATGGGACAAGTGCCAACTGGTGGCTCAGCCTCCCCTGGGGCTATCCCATTTACCATCTCAGCTACAGTGTCCTTAAACTGGGTGGTCGAAGGGAAGGCCACACCTGAAACCCAGTGACAGCCTGCACTGTGTCTTGATGTAGGACGCTTGAGCAAGGGCTTTGCAGGACATAGGAGGCAGCTCTGCCCACCAGGGCCAGGCAGTGGAGGAAGATGTCCCCCCACCCAGCCCCTTCCAGTCCTCATGTGGCTGTTCTCAGAAGCCATGGACTAGGTTGGGCTTGGTTCTGGAAGGAGGGAGAGCTGGAGCTACAGGTGAGGAAGGACTATATGGCCTCCTTCCCTCAGGGCTCTGTCCTAGGAGGGGAAGTAGGAAGGGAGGTGTGGTGGGTGGGGTGGAAGCCAACACTGTCCTGAGTCCCCGTGGGCTGCCAACACACAGCCTCACATTTGGGGAACTGCTACCTCCTGAGCCAAGCATGGCTGAGTTGTGTTGGCCTGAATGGCAGCTTCCTGGGTGACTGGTCTTGGTCACTGTCAAGAGACCAGCTCCGGGGAGGGCAGGTCCTGTGGGAAGGTGCCCAGAGCCTGGAGGAAGCTCAGGCCCTGGGGGTGGCCTTGGGGGATGGAAGATGGCCCACGTGGTGCCCCTGTGACCCTGCCTGGAGTCAGGCACAGTTGTCCAGCACAGATGGAGCCTTCCTGGTTCAACTGCCCTGGTGGTTCCTTGGGTGAGGTTTATCAAGCTTTTTTGTGGGTTGCACCCAGCACTGGGCATTGAGGATCCCACTAGCTCCCCAACTACAAGTCACCCCCTGTTTAGGACACATTAGAACGTCAACCAAAGAACAAAAAGCAACGTGAGAGGCAAAGGGATGGATTTGCCAGCATGCTACCCGAGCCCTGAGCTCCTCACGGGTGAGGAGGGGAAGGGGGCTCAAAGAGGCCAAGAATCGATCTTTCTGGAAGCCTTTGGGATCTTGCCCACGCTGAGGAGGGGCAGGATTGTGTGGCGGGAAGACAGCAGGGGAGGGGAGGAAAGCCCCATTGTGTCTCAGGCAGCAGGCAGGTGGCAGGGAACACATGATTGGATGTGGGGGTCTCAAGCTATCTTCCAGGCAGGGGTGAGCAGGTTCCCACAGCCCCCTTTGACAAGGCCCCCAGGTAACTTCCTCAGGCAGAGGGCTACTTGCTTGCATCTCCCAAATTAGGAGGGTTTCGTTACCTACCCCATCTACAGTATCATTCTCATCACCTGACAACCCGGGAAATATTCACCATTTGAGATAGAGTCTCACTCTGTCATCCTGGGTAGAGTGCTGTGGCATCAGAGCTCACAGCAGCCTCAAATTCTTGGGCTCAAGCGATCCTCTTGCTGCAGCCTCCTGAGTAGCTGGGAGTACAGGTATCCACCACAATGCCCAGCTAGTTTTTCTGTTTTTTGTAGAGATAGGGTCTTGCTCTTACTCAGGCTGGTCTTGAACTCCTGAGCTCAAACAATCTGCCCACCTCAGCCTCCCAGAGTGCTAGGATTATAGGTTAGCCACTGAGCCCAGCCTGCCATTTGTATTTTTTACTTGTTTTATAATAGGTCATACATGTTCAGATTCAAAATTCAGAGGATATTGAGGGGTAGGCAGAGACCACTCTCTCACTCCTGAGAGGCCAAGGGGGAGCTCTCTGGGAATGTGCACAGCTGAGCACATGTGTTCATACCCCTGCCTGTTTCTAAAGGTTTTATACCTAAGAGGTAATGAGGACCCTGCAGCCACCACCAAGGAGCCCACTAGTGCAAAGCTTTCCTGAGAACGGCCAGATTGCAGAGTGCAGACCTCCTGCCTCCACACCCACATGCTTCCACCTCCAAAGCCAAGAAGCCCCCTCCACCCATCCCAGAGCTGTCCCCACAGCCCACCAAAGCCTTGGTGGGCCTCAGTTGCCTGAGAGCCAGCCCAGCGGCAATTTCCCCAGTCTCCTCAAGCCCAGGGTCCAGTAAAGTGGAGCGCTGAAGTTGGTTGCATTGTTTTCTAAGTCTCTTCTCACCTTTTTAAACTCACAACATTGACCTTCTGAACCAACCTTGCCAGTTGTCCCTTTAAATACCCCACATCCTGGATTTGCTTGATTGGGGCTTCCTGGAGCCGCTCACCCTCTAGAGCCTGAACTCCCTGTGCCTAGAGGTATGGTTTGACTCTGGCCCCAGAAGTTCACTGTTGGAAATGTGACCCTAATAAGGATGTCTCAGCACAGACTCTTAGCAGGCAACGGAGGCTAAGCAAGGTTGTAAGGGTGGAGCCCCATCCGACAGGACCATGGCCTTACAAGAGAAGACAGGGCCGGGCGTGGTGGCTCACGCCTGTAATCCCAGCACTCTGGGAGGATGAGGTGGGTGGATTACCTGAGCTTGCAAGTTTGAGACTAGCCAGAGCCAGAGCCAGACCCTGTCTCTAAAAATAGCAGGGTGTTGTGCAGGCACCTGTAGTTCCAGCTACTCGGAAGGCTGAGGGAAGAGAATTGCTTGAGCCCAAGAGTATGAGGTTGCTGTGACCTATGACACCAGGGCACTCTACTGAGAATCAAAATAAAAAAAAAAATTACCCAGTGTGTGGCGTTTTATTTATTTATTTATTTTATTGTAGGGGATTCATTGAGGGTACAAGAAACCAGGTTACACTGATTGCATTTGTTAGGTAAAGTTCCTCTTACAATCGTGTTTTGCGCCCAAAAGGTGTGGCACACACCAAGTTCCCACCCCCTTCCTCCTTTCCTCTCTCTGCTCTTCCTTTCCCCACCTCTCCCTCCTTCTTTCTCTCTCTGCTCTACCCTTCCCCCACCCCCGTGTCCCTGATTATCCTCATATGCCATGGCATCATAGCTCACAGCAACCTCAAACTCTTGGGCTTGAGCAATCCTCTTGCCTCAGCCTCCTTAGTAGCTGGGATTACAGGTATGCACTACCATGCCTGGGTAGTTTTTCTGTTTTTAATAGAGATGGGCGTCTCCCTCTTGCTCAGGCTGGTCTCAAACTCCTGAAGTCAAGCAATCTGCCCTCCTCGGCCTCCCAGAGTGCTGGAATTACAGGCATGAGCCCTGCACCTGGCCCAGTCTGTGGTATTGTTACAACTGAAAATGGACTATGACCCCCAGGAAGTTGGTGGAATCTCTGATGAGGTTCAGCTCAGCATTTTGGGCCAGGGTCCCTCCGTGGGTCATGTCACAACATCCCAGGAGGGCCATGGTGACGTCAACTTGGCCTCTCCTTGGAGAGTATAAATGTTCAGTCACTGAGGCACAAATGGATGTTGCTCCTGTGCCAAGGTGGACCTGTCCCAGGAACCTGACTGTCCACTCACCATCCTGCCGGGTCAGCTGGGCAGCCTCCCAATTACCAGCCTTCTCCCTGGAGTACCAGCGGCGTGCAGGGTGAGGAAGGGCCTCCTGCTCTTCCTCCAGATTCTCCACCACCAAGGCTGAGGATTCAGGTCTATTTCTTTTTTCTGTATATATCATAAGGGACCCTTGGATTTTTATTTCATTGTGGTAAAACACGGACTACATGAAAGCTACCATTTTAGCCATGGCCCAGTCTGTGGTATTGTGCACACAGCTCAGGGGTGCAACTGTCACCACCATCAGCCACAGGACTTTTTCATCTTGTAAAACTGAAACACCATCCTCATGAGTCAATAACGTCCCAGGCCCCTCCTCCAGACCCTGGCCCGGCACTCTCCTTTATGCCTGGACAGATTCGACTACTCGGGGCCCTCACCCAGCAGGATCACAGTCTTTCTATGTCTGGCCCAGTGTCTTCCTGGTTGTTTGTACTGCGGCTGGTGTCAGAACTTCCTCTTTTTGTAGCGTGTGTATACAGAGAGTGCTCGAAGAGTGGGCGCACATTCTGAGAAAGGAAAAACTATTAAAACTGCACACTGAAGTCACATTTGACTTCTGCAGTTACTAGAGGTGCTCAACATGACTTATATTCATCTTTTATTATTGGTAGATGCTGATATTACAATTTTAATACAATTTTTTCCTTTCTTAAAATGTGCACATGTTTCTCAGCACCCTCTGCATAAAGCACCATGCTCTGTTCATCCATTATGTTCTGAGGGACACCTGGGCTGCTTCCACCTGGTGGACACTGCTGCTATGGGTGTGTGGGCAGCGCTCCTGGACTTTTACATCTTGAATGTGTTTCATCAGTTATTATTCTCAATGAAACAAAACTTTCCTGAATTTGACAAGTTGTCTACTCTGCCACGGTGCTGTTGATTACACGAGGTGTCTCCTTCCATTCAGTCCACTGATTTCTCAACCAGAGACACACATCATCAGGTGTGTCTATCTGTTGATGGGACCCTAATCCCATTTGCTGAGATGGTCGTCTCCTCTCAAAACAAATTCTCCCTGCTCTGTCTCTTGGCTTCCCCCTGCTCCCTTGCCTCTGGCCTCTAGTGATGCTGTGTCTGGGGTGGGGAGAGGGAAGGCACAGGGTGCGTTGGGGTTCCCGAGGCGGGCAGATGCTCCTGTAAAAGGGCACAAGGCCCCCAGTTCCAGTCAGGGAAGTTTTTGGGGATGTTTTAAAGGGAGCCACCCTGATGGAAGAGGAAGAAGAAGGGGGATTTTGAGAAGGGTCAACTCAAGGACTTGATAATTCTGAAACTCCTTGCTGCTGGCTCACTTTGACTAGGGCTTACCCTGACTGTGAGTCATGAGTCATGGTTTCAGCAAAGTTATCGTGTGACCTAGTAAGGCCCAGGAGAGGCTGCCCGAGGCCCTAGAAACCCCAGGTAACTGTGCCTGACCCAGAGGGCTGACAAAGCAGTGTCCATGGCCAGGGAACCTATCGCCCTCTCACACATCAAAGAGGGCTGCTTAAGCTTTGGCCTTTGCATCTGCGCTCCAGGCATGAGGAGGAGCAAACGAGAGGACAGTACAGCCCCTCCCTGTGGGGACTCCCAGGACTTCTTTCTGTCCCCACCACACAACTGTGGCCCTGTGACCCGCCTGGCGGGGAGGGGGGCTGGGAAGTGCTGGCTTTGGTGCACTGGCCATTCCTAACCAGGAAGGGGCATGTGCTGCTCTGGTACAACTGCCACTAGCTTCCCTTCAACCCAGCAAGGGCAGGTTGGCGCACTCCACTGACCCAGGGACTGAGCTGCCCCAGAAGGGAAGGTCAGGGAAGAAAGAGGTAGGTGGAGGAGGATGGGGACCCGGTGCGCAGGGAACACTTGCACAGCTGTCCCCACACTGTCACACTCACTCTGAGCCTTCACTTGAGGGCTCTGGGCTCAGAGAGTAAAGTCCCACATCAGTCACAGGGCTGGGCCCCGGTTGCCCACAACTCCTGGCTGACAACCCTCTTCTTAGCTTCTGTAATTTGCTGTAATTTCTCCCAGAACTCAGGAAAGCTGTCCTCACATATTTGTCACAGAGAACACAACTCGGGAAGGAAAAGTACATAGGACCGGGCAGGGACATCCATGCAGGCAGGGTCCCCAGCATCCTCCTGGCCGGAGGATGGGGTGCAGTCCCAGCTCTGGTCAACTCTAAGTCTTGCTAAGAACCAGAGCCTCAGAACCCACCAAGTGCTTCCCCATTGGAAGGAAAGAGGGTCCTGTCACAGGAGACCCCAAGCCAGGAGGATAGTATCAGGGACCAGGCCTCATCCCCATCCTTCCCATCTGTCTGTCCTGTTTGATAAGGGAGCCAAGTATGGGAGAGATGAGCGGGGGTGGGGGACGAGGAGCACTGAGCGGGGCCAGGTCCACCCTGTGGGCAGCTTTGTCCCAGGAGCCCCAGGAACATGGCTGCCATCAGCCTCAGGGTGTCAACTTGTGTGGCACAGACTCAGGAGGCTCACCAGACACCAGTGTGTTCTCTGTGACAAATATGTCTGCCAGGGCCTCCTGCCTCAGGAGGGACAAATAACATTTTGTCCACTCCAGGAACTTCAGAAACGCTCCCGGATCTTCAGCTGCCAGGACAGGAGCTTAGACCCCAAGGCCTAGAGCTCAGGGCCAGTGGTGTCAGCTGGCCTATATGTTAACAGAGGGGTCCTGGGGAGGACCAGCAAGTCTCAGTCTCCAGGTGGCCCCAGTAGGGTTCCTGCCCAGGCCACCCCGCCTGTGGTCCAGGCATGTTCTGGGGGTCCTGCTCCTCACTCGTATACCACCCACATCTAGCGGCTCAGGGGCAGCCTGCCTGGTTCCCAGGGTCTTCCCCATGCCACCACTCCTCTGAGGATCTTTACTCCCACTTCACCTTCCTAGGAACCAGGGGCAGGAGGCCCTGGCAGCTGTGGGAGGCCGAGGTGGGGCGTCTGCCTAGAGCTCTGCTGTGGGTGGTTGTTTGGGGTGAGGCCTGAGGCTCGTTCAGCCCTGTGAGCCCAAACTGACCAGGCTCCTGAAAATTGCAGAGTGGGGGGCAGCAAGCCTGGGTGCATCCCTAGCCTTGCAGCTCAGGGCCCCCAGCCCTGGCAGCCCACTCTCCAGCCCACCCTCCCCAGAGGACAGGGTTGGGAGGAGAGGTTGGGCTGCTGGGGACTGTGTCCTCCTCATGTCTTCATGGGGTAGGTGGCTGGTCCTCTTCAGAATGGACTTCCCTGGGAGATCCAAACCCTGCTGAGCTGGAGCCCTGGCCAGGCCCTCTGCCCGGGGCACACATGCTGGCCCCTGCATCTATCCCCAGCCTCCTCTGGCCGTCCTTCCTACATCTGGAGCAGCAGCCACAGCAGCTACCCCTGCCACACAGCCCCAGTCGCAGTCGGCATACAGGCCTAGAACCCAGAGCTGGAGGGGGCCAACCAGGCACCACTGCCAGGGCCAGCGTCCACGAGTTAGGAAGGACCTGGCCTTCTTGGCAGGAGGGGCATTTGCTCAGCACCAGCTTTTGAATTGAGCATCTGCAGTGTGCCAGGCCCAAGCAGGGATCCACAGTGTCCCTCTAACCCCTAGGGAGGGACCCCGCCTGCTCCCTGCTATGGTCCTGCAGACCATCTCCTCTGCCTCCCTGTTGTGGTCCTGAGGTGGCCAACGGCCCTAGTGGTCCCCTCTCAGTTGTGCTTAGGAACTGTTTTTGCCTTAGTGGTCCCTTGAGACTGGGATAAAGGCCACCCCAAGACCTCGGGGTGCAGGGTGGGCACAGGGCCTGGGATAGCACACAGTCTGCCCCAGCACTCGGTGACACTGAGGCACTCCCCTGTTGCTGGGGAAGTTAGACATGAGCCTGCGTCCCCTTGCCTCTTCTGTCCCTGTCCTCACCAGCACACGCAGGTTCCCCTCCACCCCTACAAAGGGGTCATCAAGAATCTGGAGACGTGGCTGGGCTCGGTGGCTCCTGCCTGTGATCCCAGCACTTGGGAGGCCGAGGCAGGTGCACTGCCTGAGCTCACAGGTTCGAGACCAGCAAGACCCTGTCTCCAAAAATAGCCGGGCATTGTGGTAGGCACCTACAGTCCCAGCTACTCCAGAGGCTAAGGCCAGAGAATCACTTGAGCCCAAGAGTTTGAGGTTGCTGTGAGCTGTGACGCCACAGCACTCTACCCAGGGTGGCATAGTGAGATTCTGTCTCAAAAAAAAAAAAAGAAAGAAAAGAAAAAAGAGAATCTGGAGACATCATTGCTTTTCTTACAGCAGGGGGTGGGGGTGGGGCAGCATCTAGTGGGCAGAGACGCCCACTGCCTGGGACGGCCCCTCACACCACACAGAAGTGGGCAGTGCTGGGCGAGAAGCCCTGCTGGCTGTGGGCAGCCAGTGGAGGGTCGGAGAAGACCAACTAGGTGTCCCCAAGAGGGCAGCTCTGAGAGGGGCTGATGCTGGAGTAGCACAGTGGAAGGGCATGACCAGGTGAGATGGTCCATGGAGGTCCCCCCATGCCATCTCCCAGTCCTGGAGAAGCCCCAAAGGTGCAGACTGAAAGCTGGCAGCTCAGGCGAGACAGCTGCTGCCCACAGTACAGGACAGCACAGCACTCGCAGGGTGTGCAGGACTCACAGGCCACAGAGTTTGGCGGGGGGCTGGGACCATGTGCCCACCCCCATCTGTTAGCCTTTGCCACTGCATACAAAAGCACCAGCGACCTGGTGGGGAACCATGAGGGGAGGGGCAGAGCTGTGTGGGTGCCATGGCAACTCCCTCCCGACCCCCCACAGCCCCATATGGAAAAACACCCAGCTGCTGTCTGGTCTGAACCTGAACCGCTGCTCACCCAGAAGCAGACTGGCTTCCTCTGCAGCCAGTGCTGCCCCTAGGGGCATGGGCAGCCACTAAGGCTTCAGGGTGGGGGCCTCTCCCACCACTAACCCGGCTGCCTGCTGGGTGCCCTGCTCTGGGCAGGTTCCCAGCAGAGGCCTCCCAGTCCAAGGAGAGGGCCCCTAGGTCAGCAGGCATTGAAGAGAGGCTATCTCACTACCTGGACAGCAGGCTGTGCCTAGTCCTACAGTGGGACAGAAAGGATGTTGAGGCAGAGGCTGGGGCTGGCATCCCCGTCACCTGCCCATGGTGAGGTCTTAGGGGTTGTGGCAAAGCCACTGCTGCTGACCGAATAGGGGTGCTCAGGGCTGAGGGAGAGGTGTGTGTGTGTGCACATGTATGTGCTGTGTTAGGATACACACAAGAATGTGTGGGAAGCAACACCCACCACATGAGAAGGTACAGTTGGGAGGTGGGTTGACCACACTCCTGCCCTCATCTGAGACACCATGCCCTTGCCTGCTAGGCCAGCTTCCTTCTGGCTGGAGGATGAGCCCTACACCACCCACAGTGGAAGCCCCTACTCACACCTTCCACTCCTGTCCTGCCACAACCCCGCCAGCTTCCTCCCTGCCTGAAAGTCAGGGCTCACTCATCTCATGCACACACACACACACACACACACACACACACACACAGCCACACAGTAGACACAGGGCAAATACATAACGCACAATCTTTTTTAGAATTGCCTCTTTTTGTATGAGTCACTCTCTGATGCTTATTTCCATGGCTCCTAGCAGATGCACACACACAGACATGTGAGTACACACACAGACACACAAGCTCCAGGCAAGCCAGGAGCTCAGGCAGGCCTCAACTCTCAGGGCAAGATAGGAGTGAAGGCAGACTCCAGTGCCCCAGCACCACTGCGAAGAGCCCGGCTGCAGTCCTGGGCCCCATTCAGGCTTTCCTTGGCTGCAGCCAAGCATCTCCTGTCCTACCCCCCACCCTGGACTCTGAGGCTAACATTCAGTTCGCTGAAGTTGCTGGCCTCCAACTGTCCCTCAGTGACATCATTTGCAAAATGGAGCCTTGTAGCCCCAAATGTCAGGACCAGAAGATCTTTAACTTTTACTGCATATTATTTGATAGTTATGGGACTGAGCTTTCTATTCCTTCTGGTGGGCCATGTTTTCTATTTTTATTTATTAATTTTTATTTATTTATTTCAAAGCATTCTTTAGAGAAAGGGTCTTGCTTTGCCACCCAAGCTGGAGAGTGGTGGCTCGATCATAGCTGGCTTCTCCAGGCTCTGTGATTACAGGCCTGAGCCACTGCACCGTGCCTATATTTTTCTGGCGATTTGTTCGTGCATGTTTTCAAAAGTGTTGACATACAAGTTGTTTACAGGATTCTCTTATCTTTTTTTAGAAGCGCCTCTTTTGTATACAGTAAGACACGCCCTCTGGTGTTCAGTTCTACATGTTTTGACAAATGCAGTCACGTGCCCAGCACAGCCCTGGTACAGAATAGCTCCATCACCCCAAATTCCCTCCAGCTGCCCCTTTGCAGTCAGTCTCACCCCCACCCCCAGCACCTGGCAACCATGATCCACTTTCCTTCTCCCTGGCTTCACCTTCTCTGGAATGCCATCTGAACAGAGTGGTAATCGGTAACCTTTTGAATCTGGTCTCTTTCACATGGAAAAATGCTTTTGAGATTCACCCCAATGTTTGAATTGATAGCTGTTTCTTTTGTGTTCCTCAATAGTATTCCAGTTCATGAGTTGACTGGGATTTTTAATCTATTTTCCAGTTGAAGGACAAGTGGGTTGCTTCCAGTTTGGGGTAATTATAAATAAAGCTCCTGTAAAGTTTTGTGAGTGGAGTTTCTGGGTCATCACACGGGGAGACATGACCAAACTCTCTGCTCAGAGGCTGTGCCGTTCTGCATTCTCCCCAGCAGCATATGAGGATTCCTTGAGCTGTACCTCTTTGTCAGCAAGTGGCATTCTCAGTTCAATCATCTAATTACTTCTTAGCCATTCAGTAGGGGTGTAGGTCTATGGCATTGTGGTTTTAATTTGCATTTGCCTAAGGGGAAATGATGCCACATGTCCGTCCATGCTCCTATTTGCCGTCTATGTACCTTCCACAGCGCCGTCCGTTCACATCTTTAGCGTGTTTTTACGTTGGGTTGTTTCTTTATTGTTGAGTCCTGAGAATTCCTTACACATTGCGAATAACAGTCCTTTCTCTGATCCACGATTTGAAGAGATTCTCCCAGTTTGTGGCTATGTGTTATTTTTATATCTTCAATTATAGTGTCTTCCAGGCTCATATTATTTATTTGTGCCTTTGTCTTTTTCTCCCATCTTTGTCTATTGATCTATTCTTTCTAAGAACCAATTTTTGTCTCCATCAATCTTCTCTATTTCATCTTTGTTTGGTTTGATCATATAATTATTGATTTCGTTTAGTTTGGTTCTGATGTTAGTTATCTTTTTCTTCTGCTAGGTTTGGGATTGTTTTGCTCTTCCTTTTCTAGTTCTTTATTTATTTTTTAATTTTTTTAGAGACAGTCTCACTTTGTCGCCCTTGGTAGAGTGCCATGGCGTCACAGCTCACAGCAACCTCAAACTCTCAGGCTTAAGCGAGTCTCTTGTCTCAGCCTCCCCAGTAGCTGGGACTACAGGCACCTGCCACAATGCCTAGCTATTTTTGTTGTTGTTGCTGTTGTTATTGTTGTTTAGCAGGCCCTGGCTAGGTTTGAACCCCCCAGCCCTGGTGCATGTGGCCGGTGTCCTAACCACTGAGCACGGGCGCCAAGCCTAATTTCTAACCGTATTTATTTATTTATTTATTTATTTGAGACAAGGATAGAATACAGGATAGACAAGGATAGAATATAGTGGTGTCATCATAGCTCACAGCAACCTGAAACTCCTAGGCTCAAACCATCTTCCCATCTCAGCCTGCTGAGTAGCTAGGACTACAGGTGTCCGCCACTACGCCTGGCTAGTTTTCCTATTTTTTGTAGAGACAGGGTCTCATTATGTTGCCCAGGCTGGACTCAAACTTCTGGCCTCAAGCAATCTTCCCTCCTCAGCCTCCCAAATTGTTGGGACTATAGGTGTGAGCCTCTGTAACTGGCCCCAATCTTATTTTATGAATACTTTTCAATTTTCTTTGGGCTTAACCTGTTGTGTGTTTTTTTTTACTTCCTAATTTCCTTTTTAAAAATTTTATCTTTTTAAATTAAGATGTAATTTACATATAGCGAAACTCACCCTGCCCCACCGTGTGCAGTTCTGACTTTTGGCAAATGCATCCGGGTGGGTGACTTTGAGCACAATTGTGATATACGACACTTCCAGTGTCCCACAAAGTCCCCTCCTGCCCCTTCACAGCCAATCCCACCTCCAACTTCTAAAATGGAAGCTAAGTGTACAAACCCCGAGGTTTCTTCTTTTTACAGTCTTGGTAACAATTTCTCTGGAAGCATCACTTGTGTGCATGTGAGGGTGTGAAGCGTTTCTGCGATCATCCAGTTCTAGGCATTTTAAGTTGCTATTATAATCTCTTCTTTAGCTGGCACATTACTCGTCAGAGTGTGTGAATGTGTGTGTGTGTGTTACAGTGCTTATTTATAAAAGTTTCCCAAACATTGTATGACATTTTCAAACACACAACATTAAACAAATAGTGTATCCCCAAACTCTCACCAGTTGCTTTCTATAGTTAACAATTTACTCAGTTGTGGCTTGGCACCCGTAGCTCAGTGACTAGGGCGCCAGCCACATACACCAAAGCTGGCAGGTTCGAGCCCAGTCAGGGCCTGCTAAACAACAATGACAACTGCAACGAAAAAATAGATGGGCATTGCAGCGGGCAACTGTAGTCCCGGCTACTCGGGAGGCTGAGGCAAGAAAATAGCTTAAACCTAAGAGTTGGAGGTTGCTGTGAGCTGTGATTTCACAGCACTCTACTGAGGGTGACATAGTGAGATCCTGTTTCAAAAAAAAAAGAGAAAGAAATGAAAAAAAATTTACTCAGTTGCTCTTTCACACACCTCTGCTCCATCCACTCCCCACCCATCCCCTACCTATCTACCTATCCACCTATCTGTCCTCTCCCTCCATCCACTCACCTCTCCTCCTCCCACCCCCATCCATCTATTCATCCATCCACTCCTCCATCCACCCTGCCCCCTCTCTTGTCCCCTCAAGCCCCAATATCTCCTCATGGAGGACTGACTCCACTGGGCATCCTGCTTCCAGGCCCTGTGCCCTATGAATCAGAAACCAGCAGGGAATGGCCAGCTGCCCGGGTCCTCAGGGCTGCTATGGTCTCTGCAGTTTCCTGCCACCCCCACAAAGACCCACTGCAGGCTGAGGACGGGATGGACACCCAGGCCTTCAGCTGACTAGGCGCAGAGACAGGCTCTGTGAGGGCACATCAAAGCCAGACTCTGTAGGTTAAGGGGAGGGAAGAGCCTTGAAAAGACTGAGAGCAGGGTGGAGACTGGGTGGGTGGCCGAGGGGCAGCGGGGATGTCTTGGGCATACAAGGGAGTGTGGGTTCTCTCAAAGGGTAAATTTGGGTTTACACACATCTAAGGTATTCCATAATAAAAGTAATTCAGGCTGTCCAGGGCTCCTGTGATAATTTTTTCTGCAGTCAAGTGGCTGTGCATTTCTCAGAATGCTTACAATAGCCTCCCGCCTGCCTAGTGGTGCCATGCCCAGGTCCCAAGACTGAGCCTTGGGAGTTATCCATAGATAACTCTCACTAAACCACAGCCTTGGGGCAGCCACACCCTAAAGATTCTAGGGGTCCACGGGTCTTTTCTGGTCTGAGATCTGGGGTCAAAAACAAGGTCTGTGTCTTACACCACCCTTCTGCTGGTAAGCAGAACCCAGAGAGAGGGTCAGGAGGGGGCTGGGGGATCCCTGGACATAGGTCTGCCCACACCCCTCACTCCCCACACCTGCCAATACCACCATGCTCCGGGCCTCATCTGCCCACAGCCTCAGCCCACAATTGGCCCCTAGGAACTCCAGCTGGAGAAAGAGGGGAGGGCAGCACCCTTGGAGAATGTACCAGCATGGACCATCCTGTGCTCCCTCAGAGTTAGGGTAAGGTCCTAGCAGTGCCACAGCAGGGGTACCCCCAGCCCAACCTATTGCTCCCTCCTTGAGGCTGGCAAGGTCAACGTGCCCAGCAAAGCTCCCTGGGTCCTGCCTGCAGCCCAGCCTTGGTTGCTGGAAGGACTGGTAGGCACTGGGGCCCCCTCTGACCCCACACAGTGAATGACTAACAACCCGCTAGAAATTTTCTTGATTTGGAGAAACCCCAGTTGCCCTCAAACAGAAAATCTCCCTGGTCCCCTGGTCACACTGACTGAAGCACTCCAGGGAAGGGTACAGGGCAGTCCTGAGCTTCTTGGGGCTTGGCCTGGCTCCCTGCTGGTTTCCCTTTTGAGCAGGGAGGATCCAGGACTATGACTCAGCGGCCACCCCTGCCCTCCAGCCTGGTTAACCCAGGTGCAGGTACAGACCCCCAGCCTCCCGGCATTCCCCATTGTTGGCTCAGAGCACAGGGCCGCGGCTGGGGGAAGGGTCTCTAGTCACATGCCCTCCACCCTCTGCAGACAGGGAGGACCACAGCTTGGGAATTCTCACCACCACCACCCATCTTCACAGGGAAAACTGAGGCACAAGGAGCCTGAGAAAGTTGCTCAAAATCACACAGACCATAAGAGACAGAGCTGAAGCTCACTCCACCTAACGTGGGTCACTCCCAGGAGACAGGTCCGTGCCAGTGACCTTCCAGGTTGGTCAGGGTAAGGGCAGAGCAGCAGGAGACGCAGACCTTCTCAGCTCCCCGCCCCCTGGTGACTACCGCCACCCATGCGGGCCTTGCTCTGGGAGGTCAGAGGCCTCACTCAGGGTTGTGGGGGCCGCTCAGGGCTAGGGTTGGTTTTTCACTCTAACGGCTCCACTTGGGGGCTAGCCTCCCCCGGTGGGTGTTCTCCCTGGTCTCACAGTGAGGGCAGGGCAGTGTCCATGCCTCTCAGCTAACACCCAGTGCGGTGAGCGATCCTGCGCCAGCTCCTCATCGGGCCCCAAGTACCCGGTCCTCCAGGGCGGCTTCTCTCCGCTGCTCCCCCACCAGACGCCTGCAGACCCACAGCCTCGGTTTCCCTGAAAACGAAATGGGCGCAGTGCCCACTTGCTCAGGTAGGGCCGTGGAGGATTAGCGTGGCCTCTACTGTCCAGGAGATGCCCTCCTCCCTTGCAAGTCTTGAGATTCTCTTCCCCTTTTCCCGCCCGGGTAGAGATCTCGAGCCTCCCAGCCCTGAACCACTCGGTCCCCTTCCAAGGGCATGCCCCAAGCTCCTCTATCCTTCCTCCCCTTCCCCCATCCCCTTCAACCTCCGCCCTGGCCTTGCCCCCCACCTGGCGGGCATCCTGGCCCAGCGGGCTGGGACGCGTTGGGACCTGTTGGGGGAGCTGGCAGAGCTGTGGGGCGGCTGGGAGGTGGCGTCGGGATGGCCCGGAGGGGACTGCAGCCATCCCTGGAGCAAGCCAAGGAAGGCAGGAGCAGAGGCACAGGGCGAGCTGGCCAACTCGTGGCACTGGGTTTCTTGGAGTTCCTGCACGCTGGTGCACCTTAGGCGGGCTCCGGGTTCCCAAGTTCCCTCTCAGGCTTAAATGGTCTTCACCTTCGTCCCTGTTATTTGCACCATAACCCTGGGAGGTAGGGTCTGCTATGGTTCCCACGTGGCAGATGCAGAAATCGAGGCAAATCTGAGATTCACACTCAGGCTCCGGACTCCCCCACCCACGTAGGGGTTTGCAAGGACAAAGGTGATTGTCCATGACCTTGGGATGTCACAGTGCCCAGTGTTTTGTCTGTCTGCAGACTAGGCCTGCCCTCCTGGAGGTGGTGACAATTCCAGATGCCGTTCAGACAGCTGTGGCAAGGGCATCCCCGCCCCGGGTCTCCCCCCTCCTCCCATAATTTTCCTTGGGTTAGAGCCCTCCCTCAGCCCCCTCCAGAGGAAATAACCATCCTGCCAGGAGGCTGGAGAGAAGACTGTCTCCCGCCAGGGTGGCTCTAAAGAGGCGGAGGGAAAGGTTCTTAGGACACCCACCTCCACCCTAGGCCCTGGGGGCCGCCTCACCCCACCCCCTCACCCCCTGGAGATTCCAGCTCTCTGCTCCAAACCAGGGGGTGAGCCCCATCCAGCCTGCCCCAGCCTCCTTAGCAGAGGTCATCACTGCCCTGACTCTGACCTAGGGTGATGCAGTGCAGTGCCGGAGGCTGGACCTCAGGCTGAGGTGAGAGGTGAGTGGTGAGCCAGGATGGACTGGCAGGGGTGGGAGTTTGTGGAGGAGGGTGAAGCGGAGCACACGCGGGCGCCTGGAATTCTCAGGGGAGCCCACTCCTGGGCCCAGCAACCCCTTCCACCCTGGGCCAGTTCCAGCTGAGGATGCACAAGGGCGGGCAGTGCCACGGACAGGTGTGTGCGGGTGAATGAGCGCTGATATGCAGGTGCGCGCACACTTGTGCACGTGTGTCTGTTCACAGGAGTGTGTGCGAGGGCTTACTCTGGCCAATTCCACTCCTGAGGTGGGGCGGCAGGTAAACACAGTGGAGGTCTCAGATGCCAGGCCTTGAGGACACTGGGTTCCACCCCCAGGCATGGCTAGCCTTGCTCATCCTCTCCCCTGGTTAGCCCTTACCGAGGAGTGCTTTGCTATCTGGGGGCAGGGGAGTGTGATGGGTCCAGCTTCCTGGGAGAGCAGGC
The DNA here is from genome assembly GCA_963574355.1 of Loris lydekkerianus. NCBI lineage: Eukaryota > Metazoa > Chordata > Mammalia > Primates > Lorisidae > Loris > Loris lydekkerianus. The sequence continues at coordinate 38,823 of CAUYPK010094010.1, forward strand.
CTGTGCCCTGAGAGCTCAACCTTGGGGAACTCCCCAACCTGGGGGACCCCAGGAAGGGGTGTCAGCCACAGCAGCCATCCCCAGGGATCCCCTGCCTCTGACAGCATTGCCCACAGGCACCCAGGATGGTCCCAAGAGTCATTCTGGGGCACCAGACATGAGGCTCCCTGCCTGGAGTGCTGGCAATCAGCTGGGGTGCATGGCGGACTAAGCTGCTCCTCCCCAAGCAAGCCCAAGGCTGCTTCCCAGACCCCTCCTGTGCCCCCCTCCCCCAGCCTCTGCCCTCATAGCAGGTAGAGGCAGCCCCAGGAACCACAAGCCCACAGGCTAAGACTTGCCCCAGAGAGATCCTAGATAAAGACAGGCAGCAGATTTGTTCCTGCCCCAGCCCAAACCTCAGCCCAGCCCCACTGTCTACCACCTAGCAGGGGCCTATGGACTGGCCTGTCCCACCTGTGCCTATGGGGCTGAGTCCTCCCTGGCTCCTGCAGACTGCGGACACCCCCAGGGGTGGGCAGGGGCTGCAGGTCGTGAGCCCCATCCAGCCTGCCCCAGCCTCCTCAGCAGAGGTCATCACTGCCCTGACTCTGACCTAGGGTGATGCAGTGCAGTGCCAGAGGCTGGACCTCAGGCTGAGGTGAGAGGTGAGTGGGGAGCCAGGATGGACTGGCAGCCCCACCAGAGGTTCCTCATTCATTCATTCATCTCTCCAACAAACCCTGCCTGCAGGCCTCTCGAGTTGATGCTGGGACAGCTGCCACAGAGATGAGTTAGGGTCAGGGTGGGCGTGCAAGGACCAAGGAGCAGCCCAGAAGGCCTCCACAGGAGAGGTCTGAATGGAGTGGGCTCAGTTGGTCAAGGCTGTCACAAAGGCATGAGCACCTAAGCACTGGCCCCCACCTCCCCCAGGTTGGCTGCCCAGAGGCACACACTGACCACACACTCCATCCAAGAAACCCTGAAGGCCTCTCCCACCCCTGCAGCTGCAGTCCCTGCTTCCCCTGCAGCCATCCTGCAAGGGACTTCAGCTGGCCACAGGATCCTCTCCAGGCTCTTTAGATCCAGCCTCCCCTGCAGACTCCTGGTAGGACCAGTGTCCTCCCCAGGCCCTCCAGTCATGCACTAGGCCCCAGGGACATTGCTCCAGCGCCTTTCTACAGGCCTCCCCTTCTCCGTGTGCTATCACCCAAGGGCCGAGAAAGGCATTGCCACACCACCAGGAGCCACCAGGGGGCGCACTGCTTCTATGAGGGGCCCAGCGCATTCCGAGCTACTCACCTGGGAGCTGGGAGGGCCCTCCGGGACAGAAGAGGGTGACAACTAGCTGGTGCCCTCTGGGCTGCAGGACAACTTGACTGGTCAGGTCACTGCTGTGAATCACACTCCTGATGAGGAAACTGAGGCCAGAGAAGGGGATACTGCATGGTCTGGGACTCCAAGATTCCAAGTCCACTAACTTGCTATGTAACTTTGGGAAAGTTACTTGTTCTCTCCAGGTCTTAGTTTTCCCACCTCCACAGTAGGGTTGGAAGGGCTGGCTGGGCAGGGCTGGCTACTGGACAGGGTGCCTGACCTCTGGGAGCAGAAATTCACCCCTGCCCAGCACAGAGAGGCTCACGGCTACAGTCTCTGAAGGCAGGTGACCCTGCACCCACAAGGTGGGGGTCCACACAGCCACAGCCCTGCTCTAGCCATCTGGGGAGTAACCCTCTAGGGCAGCTTTTGGGGATTTTGCCTTCCTGCCATCTGCTGCGTGTGCATGTGTGAGCCTATCTGGGTATGCCAGGGTCCAGCACTTGATGGGACCACTACCAGGGACGCTCTACCCAACAACATCCTCTCCCTCCTATGGCCCCTGCCAGTCCAGGGTACCTGGGAGCCAGGAATGCCCACAACTTTAAGCTGCACAGACACAAGCCCTGCCTTCCTCAGGGACCCTAGGGCTTCTGGGCCACCACGGTGCCAGGGTGGGACCCTCACCTCCTGGCAATGTGGAACTGCCTCTGGCCCTGTTGTCTGCAGCTATCTCAGGAGGTCAGAAGGGCAAAGGCCACAGCCAGGGCCAGGAGGAGGGTGCTGCCTGCCGTGCTCAGGCCCCAGGCCGGCTCTTGGCAGCACTGTTGTTCCCACACTCCATGCTGCCAATATTGGCACCCCAGCCCTGCCCCACCCTTGCCTCGCGGGGACCAGGGCACCCGGAATGTGGCTGTGGATTCCGTCCCCCAGGGCCATGGATTCCTGTCTCAGTGGGTGAGGGCGGAGGACGGCTTTCCGCCCTTTGATCCTTGCCAACTCCAGGGAGCAGAGCCACGCCTAGGTGCTGCCAGCCGGGTGCGGGGGAGGCTGGGCGGTGGGCCCAGGCAGGATGGGTCTGACTCCCCTGTTTCCCCAGATGCTCCCAGAGCTCCTGACTCCCCTCCTGCCAGTTGGGTGGTGGTCCCTGCCTCTAGGGCTAGGCACCTGGACTAGTCTGGCAGAAGAGGCCAGCCTTGGGCACCAAACCAGCATGGAACTTTGTCCTGAGACTCTGCATCAGCAGCCCACCCCACAGCCCTTGATCTGCTCTACATCTCAGAGTTCCTAATCCTCTGCCAGCCTGGCCTCCCCTGCTTGGACCCTGTCCCGCTGACCTGGCACCTCCCTAGCCACACCATCCACCCAGCAACCCCCAAGGTGCCTGGTGCTGTTTAGAATGATGGACTTCCCAGAAGCAGGATGATCCCAGGATGTCCCTGGCCTCACCTTTGACTAAAAAGGACCCAGCACAGGCTGCAATTGGCCTGCAGCTTTGAGGACCCTCATCCCCAAGTCTATGCTCTGACTGCCTGCCCCCACTGGTGTCTCTGAACAGAGCAACAGTGGCTGTACCTCAGTGAATCTCATGTGCCACCTACCCTGCACCACTGGGCATCCCAACCCTGGGAGCAGGGGCCAGAGAGAAAGCAGGGCCACGCCAAGCCTGGGGGCATGGCAGGCCCACAGAGGGGTCTAATCCAGCTCCTGAGAGGCGGGAGGATGGCCCTGCTCTATCACCTCAGTTTCCTCATTTGCTAGATGGAAATGAAAAATTAGCCGGCCACCCACCCCCCTCCCCGAGATTGTGCTGTTTAGAGTGGGGCTAGGACTTGCTTGGTCGCCTTTGCCAGGTGACTCCTACAGCCAAAGTTAGAGAGGCCAAGCCACAGCCACCTTTCAGGGACCGAGGGAGGGCCGGAGCCCTGGGCGAGGCCTGTTCTGTTGCCTACTTGATGTGGTGGATGCCCACCCCTCCCTTGGTTAATCCTTGCTTCCAACCCTACCTGGCCACAGGACTGCTAGGTTCTTGCGGTGTCTGTCCCTTCCCAATGGGGTGCCTCTCCCAGGGGTCATAGGACAGTGAAGTGGCCAGTCGGAGTCCTAAGGGTCCTAGGTACAGCAGTGACATGCGCGGGGGTGGAGGGGGCGGTTCTGGCCCTTTATGCAGGAATGGATTCCAGGACCGACCCTCCTTGGGACTGGCCAGACTGAGTGTGCCGGTGCGGGGATCAGACTCTGGCCATCCGGGGCTCTAGAGGTGGCTGCGCGCCCCTCCCCCTATCCCGCAACGCTCTCAAAAGGGGCGGGGCCGGAAATTGGTGCGGCTCCGTGGGACATGCCCTAGCCTGCGCGTTTACCAGACCCAGCGTGTCGCCTGCGGGGGAAGGGCTGGGAGGAGGGACCTCGACCCCTGAAACCCCCACACCGCCTGCCAGGTTGGCTGGGTCCCCCGGGACGCCTGGCGGAACGGGGTTGGCGCAGGGCGGGGAGGAGGAGGGAGGGGCAGGGGCTGGGGGCGGCGGCAGAATGTGCCTTTGTGCACCACGTCCTGAGCGTGTCGTGGCGGGCCCGGCGCCGGCAGGGCTCCAGCACCCGCCCCCAGCCCGCACCCCAGGCCTGAGTGCATACCTGGCGAGGTCGGGCGCCGCAGGGCGGGGTCTGAGGGCCCGGCCTGGCTCAGGATATTTGGCCATGGACGGGGGAAGGCCAAAGGACCCCTTGGGGAAGGGGTGGACCCTGTTTGCACTCCCCCGATGGCTTTGACCCAGAAGTTGTGTAGGCGTGCTGGAGGCGGGACTGGCAGAGCCCCAGAAGCCCAGGGGAGGAGGATGGTTTGGCCACCCTGGGGACCAAGCATCCAGGCTTGGTCCACAGAATGGTAGGCTTCCAGATCAGGTGGCTGCTGCTCCGTGGGGTTGCTGCTGAGCCGAGAGAGCCTGGTGCAGACATGCCAGGCCAGGCCAGGGAGGAGAACGCAGACTGGCAGAGGTGTGGGCGGCCTGTGGGGTTGGAGAAGCCCAGAAATTCCCAGCAAGGAGGGCAGGGTGTTGGTTGAGGCCTCAGCTGGAGTCAGTGTGTGTGTGTGTGTGTGTGTGTGAGATTGTGTAGTGGTTCCATCCCTTTGGGCATCCCTCTTGCAGGACACTTCCCACCTCATTCTGGTGTCGCACCTGCTGTGATAAGGGAAGTAACCAGGTGATCACCCTCCTTGCTCTCCAGGGTTTGGAACCTCAGTGGATATGCAGAGCCAGCAGGAGCACAGGCCCACTAGGGAGGGCTGGGCTTGGAGACCAGATGGAGGGGCTGCTGGGTCGCAGCTGCTTCCTCTTCCTTGGACAGGACAACACTTCCCACGGGGAGCTGATGACAGGAGGTGCCAGTGGGGTATGAGCATGGTGGGACAGGGGAAAGAGTGGCAGGGAACATGAGTGGTGAGTCTGGAAAAGAGTAGGAAGGGCCTTCAGGGGGGCGGGGGCAGGTGCCTGGTGCATGCAGCCAGAGCAGTCCCTGTGGAGGGCCGGGCTGGATGGAGAGGCCTGGGCTCAAGACAGTCAGGAGGCCGTGGGGAACCAGGTGAGGTGTTAGGGCAGGGAAACTGGGCAGGTATGAGTTTTGAAAAGATCACCTCCATAGACATGAAAACATGATTTATCTTAGGTTGGACCAAAGTTTACTTTATAAATCCCCTAGTGGTGAATATTAAGGTGATCGTCAGAGTTCTGTTCAGGAGTAAATGTGCAATCGAGGCACTGAGACAGGTTTCTAAGGGGTCATTATGTGTATCGTCAACTACTCACTGAAGCAACTTTGGCAGCCTAATAGTCTATCAGTGGTGTTTAGTTTTTTAATTTGCATTTCTTTGAAAAATAGTGACATTTTCCTAGATGTTTATTAGCCATTTGTACTTCACCACTGTGCATTCCTAGGGAGTTCTGTAAGTTGGTTCGTGCTCAGCTCCCTGTGCATCCTGGTGCCAGGCAACTGGTTCTCACCAAAGACAGCAGGTGTTGCCCAGGCTAGTCTCCAACTTCTGGCCTCAAGTGGTCCTGCCGCCTCCCCTTCCCAAAGCTCTGGGGGGGGGGGGCCATGGTGCTCTCGGCATTCTGTAGTGGATACTGTAGCGGCTGGCATGGCCCTCACCAGCAGGAGCTCGGTCCCTGTGTAGTCTTCTCATGTGGAAATGTTCATTGCAAATATTTCTCACCTGGTGTTGCCTTTGGCTTACTCACAGAGTCGCTCATCTTTGCAGCAGGCTCCCCCCTCCTGTCCCGTGTTTGTTCCTCTTTCCTGGGTGCCTTCCTGCCAGCTGCCAGATCCCTACTTTCAGAGTCTCCTTTTTCCATGGAGTTCAACAGACATGGAACCCATCACCCCACCTGTCACTAGGTTGGGAGGAGGTACAACGTTGAACCCTGGCCTTCAGTGATCCTGTGACCCTGGCCGGCCCCTCCCACACAGGCAGGCTGCAGCTGATGTGCCATGCCTGGAAGCTGTCCTTGAGGAATGTGGGAGGGGTGTGTCACCAGCTGCGTCCCTCTCCTCCAGGAAGGCCCCCTTCTCCATCCCAGCCTCAGGTTCTCCCTCCATCCTGGTCACACTTCCTGACAAATAGCCGGACATTTAGGGTACCCTTCTCTCACGAAGCTGACCTACACCTTTGGAAATCTCCCAAAGGATCCCGAGAAGCCTCATCATTCCAAGGAAGGGTCAGGCAACTTCCTGTCCAGGGCTAATCAGGGGCCTCCCAAGTCCTGGAGGGCCTCTGGCTGCGCACCCAATTTTTGGTCCCAGGCCTGCTCAGAGCCACTGGGTAAAGGATGGGATGACCTCTGGGACTAGAGCAGGACCCCAGGGGCTATTTCCTTTTTGTTGAGGGGGCAGCCAGGTTCCCATTTGCAGGAGGTGCTCTGGGCAGTTGAGGAAGGTCCCCCAGTGCAAGGGCTGGGGTGTGGCACAGGGAGGAATGGGCACTGGGCAGACCAGTGGCCATACCACATCACACCCCCAGCATGAGGCTCCATGGTCAGGCTGACCAGACAGGGTCTGGCCTATAGGTAGCCTGATGCCCAGGGCTATGCAGGGCTTACACAGGAAGGGGCTCTGTGGTGTTGGTTGTGTGGTGGAGGGGCTGGAATGGGGGTGTTGCTGGGGATTCAGGTGTTCTTGGGAAGGGGAGAATCTGGGTACCTACTGAAGGGATCAGCCTGTCTCCACACCCTCTACATGCCCTGGGCCGGGACACAGACACAGGCTTTCCTGCCTTAGGGGTGATGCCACTTGTACCAGACGTTTGTCACTGGCCAAGTGGGGGTGGGAGATCAGCGTTCAGCTGAGTCCCACTGTAGCCCCCTTGCTGCAGGGGCCCTTGGGGGTCTTCAGGGTGTTGGGTGTGCACCCAGGGAGAGCCTGCCACTTGTGCCTCCACCTACCAGTCCACCCCGCCCAGCTCCATGCTTAGCAAGGCCCCCAGAGTGTGCACCACCTGTGCCCACTGTCCATGGGCCAGCCTCCCCCATGGTGGTTGCAAGTCTGTGGGTCATAGGGTTAGGGGGTCCTGTAGGTCATAGATGGGGGTCACCCAGCTTCCCTCAGCCTGCACCGCCTGGCTCTGTTCTGGTATGCCGGCCCTGCACAGGCCAAGTCACCATCCACATCCCTGGGCCACATCCAGGGCTGCCCAGCTCTGCCCTATGGGCTGCTACCCCACTGCCCACCACACCCTCCTCCTACTTTAAGCCCTCTTGTATTCCCTGAGACCTGCTCTCCCATCTGGACTGTTTCATGGAAGCCCAGCTCTGGTCTCCATCTCTGTGCCACTGACCTCACACCTCTGTCCCAGCCCTGATTCTCCTGAGCACAGTAGGGGTCACCAGGAGAGCTGGTGTTCAGACCCTCTCCTGGCCACACCCCAAGGCCCTGGTCTTTCTGAGACCCCCTCCTCTGGCAGCCTCAGGCTCAGGTGGTGCTCTGTTCTCCCCTCCCCCATCACCCCTTTGCACCTGGATCTCCCTCACTTGTGCCCTCCCTCCCCAGCCAGGCTCCCCTGACTCATCCTGGCCACCAAGACAGCACCTCCAGCACACACCCAACCTGCCCCCTCTGCCTTAAAGCCATAGCTCCCCAGTGCCTGCAGCAGCAAACTCAAGCTCCTGCTGTGGCCAGAACCCCACCCTGCCCCATCTAACCCTGCTTGGCTACTGATGCCCACCCAACTCTGCCCCTCCCACTGAAGCCCAGGCATTATGGTTTCTGCAGACCCTTCCACTGCCCTTCTTCTTAGTCCTTCCAGGCTTGCACAGCCCACATGCTCCTGGCACACTGTCCCCCAGCCCCACACCGTCTTTTCTGTCCCTGGCCAGGCAGTGCCAAAGTCTGCAGAGAAGCCCCAGCCCCCTGTCTTCCCCTGGCTCTTCCCCAGACCCTTCACCATCAGCACATTCCGACCACCAACTCTCTACTCCCTGTAGGTCCTAGCCCAGCATCCCTGCACCCCCCACCTTTACCACACATACACGTAGACACATGTGTGTGCTCACACTCAAGTGCCCGGCTGAGCCAGGTGGTGGGCAGGCATGCTCTAGCATGCCCTGGCATTCCAGGCTGATGGGCTGGGAAGAACCCAGCCAGTCCTGGTCACCACCCAACATGTCAGGAACTCAGGCCATGGGGGACTGAGCAGAGAACACCAACATAGCCCACTGAGCCGTGGCAAGTGCATGGGACAGAGTGGCCAGAGTGTCTTGTTCTGAGCTACAGAGCCCACCACAGGAGGGGCTGCCATGGGACACTAGGTCACACCACTGCAAGTGCCCAGAGGGGCCAGGAGCCTTGCTGTGGGGTGCTGGGACCTTGGGGTAGTGGCCCATAAGTGCTCAATCCTGCACTGGGCCAGCTGGGTTCAGAGGCCACAGCCTAGGAGCTCAGGGGGCCATAATGTTGGCAGGGCACAGCCTCGCCCCACTGCCTGTAGTCAGCTCCCACCCCCAGGCCTCCTAAGCCACAGGAATTTGGGCATCAGAACCCAGTGAGCACAGCCAAGAGAACAGCAGGCCAAGGTCCACCAGCAGCACGTGGCCCTCATTCATCAACATGGCAGGGTGGTACCTCCTTTCTGGTGAGGCTGGTAAAGGTATTTCAAGTTGTTTGTTTTACTGTCCTTTTTCTCATAAAGGACTCGTGGATTGCAGGATAATTCCTGAATATTGTAAGATCCTTGTTCTTTTTGGAATTAACGTTTTCTGTAATGTTTTCTAGCAGCACTTGCACACACAGGGCAATACGGACCTCGTTTTATCCATCCACCTTGTTGAACTCTGAACACTGTAGTACCAACGGTTACACTGTTGATTATTTTGGTATTTCAGTCTAAATTATCACATTATCTTAAAAGATATGCTAATACAATTTGTCCCCTTTTCTCCAGCTCCTAAACTGCTGATTGATTTTTTTCTTGTCTTGTTGCGTGGGCTAGGATCTCCAGTAAGGGTGGGAGCAAGTGTCCCCTTATTTTCCCAGCTGTGAGGCAAGCTCATAGGCATGGCCTTGTAATCTGGCCACAGCTGTGAGGGAGATTGTCCTTATCAAGTTAGGAAAATTCCCTCCAGTTTTCATTTTATACTTGAAAAAAAAATCTTTTTTGAGACAGAGTCTCAAGCTATCACCCTGGGTAGAGTGCTGTGGCATCACAGCTCACAGCAACTTCAAACTCTTGGGCTCAAGCAATTCTCTTGTTTCAGCCTCCTGAGTAGCTGGGACTACAGGTGCCCAGCATAACACCTGGCTTTTTTGTTGTTGTAGTTGTCGTTGTTTTAGCTGGCCTGGGCTGGGCTCGAACCCTCAAGCCTCAGTGTATGTGGCTGGCGCCCTACCATTGAGCTATAGGTGCCACTCTACTTTAAAAAATTTTTAAATCATGCATATATATTAAATTTTATCAGATTCTTCACTCTCTATCAGTATTATGATTATTTTTCTTTTCTTTGCAAACCTGGTGAAAATCTGTGTTAACGTTTCTGATTTGAGTGTTCTTGATACTGCTCAGATAAACGTCATGGGACTGTATCATTCTAGTTTCAGTCTAACAATTTCAGTTAGCAGATTCTTCATTATTTTAATAAACTTATACCTATAAGTGAAACCAGTTTAGAGTTTATTTATGTTCCCTTTTCTAGTACTAGCTTCATAACATGGGCTGGACCACTTTCCCTCATTTCCTGGCATATGGATTAGGTGGTAACCATGGGTTTGGTGTGTGCAGCCTACACCACCTACGGTGCTGGGAGCTTGGGAAGCATGCACTCAGGCGTGTGGTAGGAGAGGGTTTGGTTACTAGTTTGATTGAATTAATTTAATTTGATAATTATTAATTGAATTTAATTGACCGTTTATTTTTTGAGACAGAGTCTTTCACTATCCCTCAGTAGAGTGCTATGGTGTCACAGCTCACAGCAACCTCCAGCTCTTGGGCTTAGGCGATTCTCTTGCCTCAGCCTCCCAAGTAGCTGGGACTACAGGCACCCACCACAACGCCCAGCTATTTTTTTGTTGCAGTTTGGCTGGGGCTGGGTTTGAACCTGCCACCCCTCGGTATATGGGGCCAGCGCCCTACTCACTGAGCCATAGGCGCTGCCCTAAGCAGGCTTTTCCTTTCCTTAAAGCTAAAACATTGCTAACACACATAAACCAGACATGCGCTCTTCACAAGTGCCTGAGGACTGTCCCCTAACACCCTGACTTTTTCACTGAACTGCCCGTCCTGGAGCCTGTCCCTATCGGTGCCTGGCCATGCGTGGTATGATCTGCTCCACCAGCTTCTGACCCTTTGAGGAGCTTCCAGTTTTCTGCTGTTACAAACAAGGCTATAAGGGATCAGCCTGCCATGTACCTCATTGCACACACATGGCACTGTGTCCTCTTTATTATGTTCAATCCCCTAATGAAGAACTACAGTGAGTTTTCATCCATTCCCATCTCTCTGTAACCCTCAGAGGCAGTTTTCTTGCTTTGGATTTTACTCATTTCTTGTTAGGTTTTGCTCTATGTTTTGTAACTTTTCAGTGCTATGGTAAACAAGATCTTTTTCCTATTAACCTTCCTGATAGCAAGTCGGGTTCTGTGTAGTTGAAGACTAATGATTATTACTTTCATCCTAGCCTAGAACTGAAATAGTGTTTGTAATAGAATGTAAACTGATCCCCTTTGATTTTCCAGGGATTTAATCTAATTGTTTGCAGAAAATGATATTATATTTCTTCCTTTGCAGGTTTCTACCTCATTTCTTTCCCTTTTCCAATTTTTTTTTTTTTTTTTTTTTTTTGAGACAGAATCTTACTGCTGCACAGGCTAGACTGCCATGGCCTTATCATACCTCACAGCAACCTCAAATTCTTGGGCTCAAACAGTCCTGTTTCTTCAGCCTCCCAAGTAGCTGGAATTACAGGCGCCCACCACAAAGCCCAGCTAGTTTTTGTATTTTTAGTAGACATGGGGTCTCACTCTTGCTCAGGCTGTTCTCTAACTCCTCACCTCAATGGACCCCCCCGCCTGGGCCTCCCAGAGTGTGGGATTCCAGGCGGGAGCCACCTGGCCAGCCACCTAGTGCAGTATTAAATAGCAGTGATGACAGCAGGTGTCTTCCTGAGCTGCCACCTTCACAGCAAGATAGATGTGTCTTCCAAATTGGTATGGGAATGGTTGGGGCTGATAGAATTGTTTGGCATCATGTCAGGGAAGTTTTGTCAAGAATGCTTGCTGGTTCTGGCTGTGACACTGACCTTCCCCCATGCATGACTATAAGGTTAGGTCTGGCAGCAGGACAGGACTCGGCCCTTGAGAGAAGGAGGAACACATATGAGGTGGGGCCCATGTTTGCCCTGTGTTTATTCTTTTCTTTTTCTTGGCTTATATGAACAAAGCGAATGAATCTCAAAAAACTTGGATTGAGTAAAAACTACCAGAAAAATACACAGACTCTGTGATTCTCTTTGAAGGAAGAAAAAATGAATTCTTCTCTGGAATAGAATCATAAATTCACTGGCGCAATGAATCTCTGACAAGAGAAATCAGAACAGGGGTTGCCTATGTGGTTAGGAATAATCTTTAAGGAGGCAAAGTAATTTTCCAGGGTAAAGGAAACATCTTATATACCAGAGCATATACATGTGTCGGCCAAACCTAATTGAATCAGACACTCAGATCCACACTTGAAATGCATCCTCCCCTGAAAGGAACTGGGCATCCTTGCAGACGTCAGGAAAGTGCAAGGTGAGCCTGGAAAGCCTTGTTTATCAGAGAACACAGGTGTGCTTGAAGAATGAAAGGGCCATATCAAAAGAGCAGCGGAGCCAGCCTGAAGGGGCTCCCAGTTTCCAGTGCTGAGATGATTTGAGCTATAAAATGAATAATAAAAGCTAAAATTAGAATGCATTGAATAAAAATGTATGAATCCATGCTGATACTTTTTAATTATATGATTTATGAGGACAAGAATATTTACATAGTCTCAAAATACTTGCCACAAAATTCTTAGTAGTTACAGAGGGGAAAGCAACAGCACACCCCAGTAAGTGGTCAAAGTAGAGACCACCTATAATGGGCAGTTTGAAACTGTGGGTCACCTGATGGGATGCACTGGGAACTTTGTCAAGTGCCTCCTCAAACATCTAAGGAAACGTTAATAACAGTTCTCTTCTGATTTGTCGGTATGATGAATTATATTTAAGTATTCTGTGTTAATGAATCATCCTTGCATTCCATAGATAAACCTCACTTGGTTTCAGAGTGAGTTTTTCCTTTTTTTTAGGCGGAGTCTTACATCTTACTCTGTCACTCTGGGTAGAGAGCTGTGGCATCACAGATCACAGCAATCTCAAACTCTTAAGCTCAGATGATCCTCCTGCCTCAGCCTCCCAAGTAGCTGGGACTACAGGTGCCTGCCACAATGCCACCCTAGTTTTTCTATTTTTAGTAGAGATGGGGGTCTGGCTCTTGCTTAAGCTGGTCTCCAACTCCTAAGGTCAAGGGATCCTCCCACCCGGGCCTCCCAGAGTGCTGAGATTACAGGCATGAGCCACCGCGCCTAGCCAGAGTGATTTTTTTTAATGTGCTGCTTGATTGTATTTAGTAATATTTTGCTTAATATTTTTGCATTGATAGTAATTGCTTTATAACTTTACATTATTATGCTACATTTTTGAGTTTGGTTATCACTATTACTCAAGAATTTTTATTTTATTTTATTTTATTTTATTTTATTTTATTTTATTTTATTTTATTTTATTTTTTTGAGACAGAGCCTCAAGCTGTTGCCCTGGGTAGAGTGCCATGGCATCACAGCTCACAGCAATCTCCAATTCCTGGGCTCAAGCGAGTCTCCTGCCTCTGCCTCCCAAGTAGATGGGACCACAGGCGCCCGCTACAATGCCTGGCTGTTTTTTAGTTGCAGCTGTCATTATTGTTTGGCGGGCCCCAGGCTGAATTCGAGCCTGCCAGCTCAGGTGTATATGGCTGGTGCCTTAGCCGCTTGAGCCACAGGTGCCAAGCCTCAAGAATATTTAAAATAGAAGGTTTTCCTTATATTCTGGAACACTTTAGTAGTATTAGCTATCTTTTCCTTAAAATGTACAGTATTATCAATTTGTTGTGCCTGATGAGTTTGTAGGGATGGCTCTTTGAGAAACCGTCTGCATTATTTGAAGTGCTTTCAATTTCATCATTAAGTTCATTTTAATTCTGTTGTGACGTAATTATAATTGTTAACTGTAATGTTTTCTTAGAAAAAAACATGTTTTGGCCTATATCAAGTTCTGAAATAGCATCAACCATACAAAATCTCCCTAAAAAGAAAAGCCCAGGACCTGATGGCTTCACGTCAGAATTCTACCAAACCTTTAAAGAAGAACTAGTACCTATACTGCTAAATCTCTTCCAAAATATAGAAAAAGAAGGAATATTACCCAACATATTCTACGAAGCAAACATCGCCTTGATCCCCAAACCAGGGAAAGACCCAACAAGAAAAGAAAATTATAGAGCAATGTCACTAATGAATATAGATGCTAAAGTACTCAATAAGATCCTAACAAACAGAATCCAACAACACATCAAAAAAATTATACACCATGACCAAGTCGGATTTATCCCAGGGTCTCAAGGCTGGTTCAATAT
>CAUYPK010094011.1:0-34730 GCA_963574355.1 Loris lydekkerianus
GCGGAAAGCTGGGAACTCGTTTCTGGTGAAGTCCTGTTAGGGCTCCACTTGACCCTGCGGTCAGTGTGGACCCAGACTACTCTAGGTAGCTCTGTCCCTCTCTCCTGTGTTGGAGGCCTGCCCCAGCCATTGGGTTTTGGGGCAGTGGGCTTAGTCCCAGAGAGGACACGAGTGCTCAGTGTACACCTGAGAGCTGGACCACAAGCCGTGGAGGATAACAGGGTGAAGATCAGGCTTTCCTCAGCACCCCCCCTCCCCGCACTGCTGGGAGCTTCACCCCAAGCCCCACCTAACTAGGCCTGCCTCAAAGTAACACAACCATAAGCCTCAGGTGGCATGAGGCGTCCCTATACAGACAGGGGGGTCAGCCAGAGGTACAGCCAAATGTCCAAGTCCGAGGGCCTCCCCATGGTGGGAAGCACAGAAATGTGACCCTCGCTCTGCCCGAGGGCCTCTCCTGTTAGGAGACACAGCAGAGAGTGGGTTTTCCTGTTTCTCTTCAGGCTCTGATTCTGGGTTGGCCCTGAGGCTGGTGAATGGAGGTGACCGCTGCCAAGGCCGGGTGGAGGTCCTGTACCGAGGCTCCTGGGGCACCGTATGTGACGACAGCTGGGACACCAATGACGCCAATGTGGTCTGCAGGCAGCTGGGCTGTGGATGGGCTAGGTCAGCCCCAGGAAATGCCCGTTTTGGCCAGGGCTCAGGGCCCATTGTGCTGGACGACGTGGCCTGCTCAGGGCACGAGTCCTACCTGTGGAGTTGCCGCCACAGTGGCTGGCTGTCCCATAACTGTGCACACAGTGAGGACGCTGGTGTCATCTGCTCAGGTGGGCCTGCAAGACATTGGGCTTCTAGTTTAGTGGGTTGTTTTCTCCATGAAAGGGCTTTTCTGTGCGTGGGACCCTTCCCTCCCCGAGCTCCTCTGCAAAATGGGCTTTTCCCAGATACCTTGATAGGAAAGTAGCATCCATCCTCAGCTGTCGGCATCTGTGAATTTTACAGGTGGGCATTAGCTTCTTCTTTAGGAAGGTCCCTACTGAAAACATGGTTCCATCTTCTTTAAGGTTGTAAGAATAAATACCCTTGACACTTTTTTTTGAGATGAACCCTTGAGGCTTGTGTGTACTATTCAGCTCTCCTGTGCAACTCTCAGGCACATTTCTCTGTGTTAAGGAGAGAATAGATTCCAGCATTCTTCTTCCTCAGTGTTCTTAGCACTGAGACTGACATGTGTGTCCTTCCTTCTCTTGCAGCAAGCCCAGTAAATTCTACTACTCCAGGTGAGTCTGTCCTCCCAGCCTGGCAATATTCCTTTCAGAATTCTACTTCCTCTTATTTTCAGAAGAGAGAGGACATGGGTAGGCCTCTCCTGAGGATTGATTTCCCTCTGAAATTTGTTAAGGTGACAAGCTGAGTTTCTGGTCTCATCATGTCTAGCTCAGCCTTGGAGAGTCCTCTGGCCTCCTGCCATATCCTATTGATAGTGCTTGTTCAGGGTTGTCACTGGTGGAAGGGGCATGGTCCTCCCATCATTTCTGATAAAAATAATTGTCTAAATCAATCCATGGAAAATTGTGACCTTCATTTTAGGAGGATGGCCAAGTAATACTTCTGCACATGTTTGTCTAATAAAGAATTCTGGCTAGGTGCAGTGACTCATCCCTATAAACATGGGGAATTTGGAGACCTAGGCTGGAGGATTGTTAGAGGCCTGGGGTTAAAGATAAGTCTAGGCAACATAGTGTGATCTCATCTGTACAACAAATTTTTTAAAAAGTAGCTAGGCATGTTGGCATATGCCTATAGTCCTAGCTACTCAGAAGGCTGAAGCAGGAGGATCACTTGAGCCCAGAAGTTCAAGGCTGCAGTGAGCTATGATTGTGCTACCACATTGCAGCCTGGGCAACAGAGAAACCCTATCTTAAAAAACAAAAAACAAACAAAGAAAAAAAAAATCAAAGAAAATAGTAGGAAGAATTCCTCCACATTGAGGGAGTACCTATATACTCGAGTATAAGCCGAGTGTTTTCGGCACAAAATTTGTGCCGAGTTTGGGTTTGTGCCGAAAACACTCGGCTTATACTCGAGTATATATGGTAATTCACAAAGTGTTCTTCGTGTTGCAATGAACATGAAAATATCTTGGGCCAAGTACTTTGGGGAGCGCTACATGCTCTGACTCTTGGTAGCCATGAGCAGTGTCAACTGGAATGGCCTAGGCTCTGAGCAGTCCTGGGCTAAGAAAAAGATTCAACTTTGTCTATCAAACAAGTGACTATGGAATTGATTATTTGTGAAATCCTAAAATAGCTTCACTTTCTTCCTAGGTTTGTTGTACCCAACGACTACAACCACTGCGGGTAAGTGTCGTGTTTTCACCTACACAGAAGGACATGAATTTCTTATCCTCAAGCTTGGCTTTCTGTAAGGTGAAGCCTCCCTCCAATCCACCCCTAGCCCTACACCCACCCTCATCCTCACCATCTCCCCCAGTCTGCACACACAACCTATCCCTGGCCTCTCCTATCCACCTTGCACCCAGCCTGCACACCCACACCCTTCACATCTCTTCTGCTGGAAAGAGTTCTTTTAACTAAACAATTCTATTTCTTCTTCATGTGAATCAGGGAGATAAATATTCTTAAAAGAATATACCTAAAGATCTTTATTTTTTGGAGTATCTACAAAGCTTTGAGTGAGAAGGGAGATAAATAATAAATGGATAATTTCAAAAGTCATGGTGTTTTTCCATGTAATTTTTATTTCATGATATGGGTAAGTTTCAGTAGATTTCCCTTGCTCTTAAAAAAAGATATGGCTACTTTCCTGTGTCATTAACTATTTTCTCACTGTTATTTTATTTTATTCTCACCATTATTTTAAATACCTGAATTGTACGTATTATGTTGTACAACTAGGCTATGAATTATTTAACTGGTTCCCAGTTGCCAGACATTTAAGTTGTTTTAATTTCTTAATTAGTACAAACGATTCTGTGATGAAGACTATTTTATAGATAGATCTTTGCATGTATCAGTAATTTTTCCTTTAGGATGGAAATAGATTTAGTGGATTAAAGTAAATGTAGTGCCTGGTACCCAGAATGTACATGGTAAATATTCACTTTTACTATGTTACGGATTTTAAGATCTTTCCGTGTATCTGGTCAAACTGCCGTGGAGAATGGTTGTAGAATTGCAGAAAGCTGATAAAGAAAGCTGATCTCTTATCTCAGAGCTCACAATATGTTAAATTTAATACACAGTTAACTAGGGAATTGCAGTTGTGATTAGGGGAGGTTCCTTCTGGGAGTGATACTTATCATGGGACTTAAGAGAGCAGCAGGTTCCTTTGCTTAGTGTCTTCCAGCCAGGAGGGACCCCTCCTGGGTAGGAGGTAGCTTGGCACTTGAAAGGAGGGAGGGGTGCGGCAAGAGTGCCTGCAGGAGGAAGTGAGTGAGGGCCAGTATTAACATGTGTGTGTTAAGATTCTTGACTTTATTCTAAGGGAAGTTCACAGTGCTCAAAAGTTTTAAGCTGAGGAATTATACAATTGGAAGTGTATTTGTAAAAGACCATGCTCCTCTTTCCTGTGTGTTTCCTGAAGGCAGGGGCCATGGCTGCTTTTTTAATAATGCGTCCTTGTTACCTAGCATTGCGTCTTCCATTCAAGAAATGGTTGTTGAAAGAATAAGTGAATGAATAGATTGATTAATGAATAAGTACATAATTACTAGGGGCATTTTGCCGTACATCACACACGCACAGTATGACATGCTTTACACCCCACTTTATAACAACCATTTTCATTTAAGTATATAATATACCATACTTTTTTCTCATGACCTTTAAATGAGCTTTTTTATGGTATTGAAATTATTTCTGTACTATAAGTTTTAATGACTGCACAATTTTCAATTGTACAAATAAACTATAATTTAGCTAAACAATTCTAGAGCAAAAAGACTTTCTATTTTATAATTTTAACTATATATAATAACATTTTATTTTTATAAAAACTCTTCTGAGAAATCTGTAATTCTTTTTCTCTAAAACTTAGACTTCATCTGTAATTATTTCCCAGTGTAGAAATAGAACTGCTAAGTAGGCACATTTTAGGGGCCAATTTATCTTTTAAAAACACCATGTTCCCACAAAATGGGAGAACATATTTGGAAACCATATATCTGATAAGGAATTTCACATGGAACATGTAAGTTAACTGCGTTTAGTTAATGATAAAACATTAAATAACCCAACTGGATAATGGGCAAAAGATCTCCATAGATATACACATGGCCAACAAGCCCGTGAAAATATGCTCAGCATCATTAGGCATCAGGGACGCACAAATCAAACTCATAAAGAGGTACTACTTTACGCCTGGTAGATGGGCTGTAATTAGAAAGTTGACTGCTGAGAGTGTAGAGAAATCAGAGCCCTCATACGCTACTGGCGGAAACGCTAGGTGGTGCAGCCACTTTGGAAACAGTCCTTAAAAGGTTAAGCTTAAGAGTTGCCATATGACCCAGCAATTATCCTCCTTCACATATACTCAGAAGAAATGAAGGCTTATGTGCACATAGAAACTTGTACATGATTGTTCAGAACAGCATTACTCAAAATAGCCCAAAGTGAAAACACCTTAAGTGTAGGTCATAGCGAACAGACGAACAAATGTGGCCTAGTCACACAATGGGATATTATTTGGCCATAAAAAAGAATTTAATACTGATTCATGCTACAGGATGGATGACCTTCGAAAACACGCTAAATGAAAGAAGTCAGTAAAAAAAGGCTACCTGTTACCTGATCCCATTTATAGACAATGTCCAGAAGAGGCAAATCTACAGAGACGAACAGTAGATCAGTGGTTGAGGAGTGGGGGAATGACAGCTAATGGGTTTGGGGTTTCCTTGGGGGTGATGAAAACATTCTGAAATTGACATGTAATGGTGGTCACAGAGCTCTGAATATACTAAAAATCACTGAACTGTCCATTTTAGAAAAAATAAAAGTCATGAGGAAGACAAAAGAACATGTTGTGATTTATATCACCACCGAGCGTACAAAGGATTTTAAAAGTTCTATTATAATAAACCAACAAAAATACAAATGTTTAGTATTTACCCCTCTCTGATAATAATAATAGTTAATATTGTTGGGAGCTTATGCATCAGGCACTGTCTAGATGTATCTCATTTTTATGTGTACACGTAGGGGTATATATACATTTTTAATACCCCAAGAGTCTGAAGAGGCAGCTCCCATTTTTCTGTTGAGGAAACTGAGGCAGAGTGGTTAAGATCAAGACCAGGGAGCTGATGGAGACAGGACCAAGAGGCAGACCCAGGCCTCCTGTTGCAGAAAGCCTTGTCCCATCGCACTTTGCACTGCTTGTCAAGTATCAGAACCCTGTGCTCAGCTGCTTGAAGAATGACAGCAGTCCCTGTGTTGCTTTCTTGGCATTTTTGTGACTAGTTGACACAAGCTGTCCGAAGCGTAGGCCATCTCCTTGGGGAGACTTGCCGTCCATGCCCAAGCAGGGAAGCAGAGACTCAAATCAAGGCTGATTATGTCAGCCAGCCTAGAACCAGCCCCAAGAGGGGAGGTGGGCTTATTTATGGGAAAAATTAGGTCTTGTTAGAAGGTATAGAGGATGACACTGGGAGGACTCTCACCCAGAAAGATGATTGCTTCACGAAACACTTGAAGGCCTGCCACAACAGATACTCCCCCACTCCCCCCTTACAGGACCATCTTCAAATTGCGGCGGTTTCTTATTCAATGACAGCGGGACCTTCTCCAGCCCATCCTACCCTGGGTACTACCCCAACAATGCTAAGTGTGTCTGGGGAATAGAAGTGCGTTCCGGTTATCGCATAAACCTGGGCTTCAACAATCTGCAGTAAGTATCACCAGGCCCCTGGGGAGGGTGAGGCCACGACAGCACACCAGTGGTTTAGGCTGTGGCCTGGGCTGGGATGCTCTTCACCCTCATGTGCCATGGACAGGCTTTGGGTTGCTTTGATCCCTACCAGGAAGCATCAGGCAATATTAGGAAGCTCTTTAATCTGATTGAGGAAGCACTGGAAGAAAACCATATTCAGTTGAGTGGGGCATGGTGGCACATGCCTGTGGTCCTAGGTGCTCGGAAGACTGAGGCAGGAGGATAGCATGAGGCCAGAGTTTGAGGTTGCAGTGAGCTGTGGTGATGCCACTGCAGTCAAGCCTGGGAAAAACAGAGTGAGACCCTGACTCAAACAAAAAAAGAAAAAAAAAAAAAAAAAGGCATGTTCAATAGCATCACTCATAAAGTGCAATTATCTATAAAATACAGGAGAATTTTAACGTTGAGCTTAATACATTTTTTTCCCCATACAGTTTGGAGCCCCATAGCAGTTGCAATTTTGATTATGTTGAGATCTTTGATGGACCATCGAATAGGAGTAATGTACTGGGGAAGGTCTGTACTAACACCTCAGAAGTATTCACATCATCTTCCAACCGGATGACTGTTCAATTTCGGAGTGACATCAGTTTCCAAAACATGGGGTTTCTTGCTTGGTACAACTCCTTTCCAAGAGGTAAGTACAGTGCAGACCTGGTCTGTGGGACTTGGTGGATTCATGTCACCCCCTCTGTGGGTGCATCCTGGGAACAGCAAGAAAGTGCATCAGTGATGTGCTGTTCAGGCTCATCCTCTCCCTGGGGACTGTGTGAGGCCAGGAGGGACAGGTGCTTGGCCAAGGCAGTCAGGTATGTGCTCCAGGAGATACATCTGGCCTTGGGTCTGCCTCCCACTTCCTGGGAGACCTGGGAATTCTTCTTGCCCAGCCTCCTCATCTGGAGATGGGGGGCTGAGTTCTGTGGTGTCTGGGGTGCCCTCCAACTGCCCAGTGGCTCCACCTCAAATTCTCACCTCTCTATGTGGTGAATTTGCAGGTGGGGAAAGGCCTAGGGGGCTACCGGGCCTTTGAGGTTTGTTATGGGGCACAGCTGTCACCTTTTACTGCCTGTGTCTTTCAGACGCCAGCTTGAGATTGGTCGACGGAAACTCCTCCTATGGTGCATGCTCTGGGCGTGTGGAAATTTACCACAATGGCAGGTGGGGGACGGTTTGCGATGACTCCTGGACCATTCAGGATGCCCAGGTGGTCTGCAGACAGCTGCAGTGTGGATATGCACTCTCTGCCCCGGGAAATGCTTATTTTGGCTCCGGCTCTGGCCCTATCACTCTGGACGATGTGACGTGCTCCGGAACAGAATCCACTCTCTGGCAGTGCCGGAACCGAGGCTGGTTCTCCCATAACTGTGGCCACCATGAAGACGCTGGTGTCATCTGCTCAGGTATGGCATGATGTCACAAAAGCCCCACTTCACCTGTAACACTGAAAGCAGAAGGCTGGTGGTGGATAGGATCTACGGCTCAATTCTAGAGCTAGGGTAGACAGAAATTTGTCACCTTGTCCCTTTGGCCTGTCCACTCCAGAACTCCAATGGAGGGGCTACTTTGTTTTTGTCCAGTTTTTGGACCTAGGGCCTTTATATTGGACATATGGTTCCATGACCTTTAGCAATGATCTAACTTTTCTCAGCCTCAGTTTACTTGTTTGTTAAGTGGGGCCGATCATAATCCCCCTTGCTGTGAATGACAGGGGGATGATTTTAGAATAGTTCTGGGCAAGTAGAAGGTGATGATCATTATGACTGTGGCTACGGCTGCTGTGACTCCAAACAGTGATGGGGCAGCTGGGAAATCCACTCAGGCCTCTGGGGTGGGCTTCCCACCTGCCCCAGATGCATGGGGCCCCAGATGCACCCACTCAGGCCTCTGTGGTGGGCTTCCCACCTGCCCCAGATGCACCCACTCACTCAGGCCTCTGTGGTGGGCTTCCCACCTGCCCTAGATGTACTCACTCAGGCCTCTCTGGTGGGCTTCCCACCTGCCCCAGATGCACCCACTCACTCAGGCCTCTGTGGTGGGCTTCCCACCTGCCCCAGATGTACCCACTCACTCAGGCCTCTGTGGTGGGCTTCCCACCTGCCCCAGATGTACCCACTCACTCAGGCCTCTGTGGTGGGCTTCCCACCTGCCCTAGATGTACTCACTCAGGCCTCTCTGGTGGGCTTCTCACCTGCCCCAGATGTACTCACTCAGGCCTCTGTGGTGGGCTTCCCACCTGCCCCAGATGTACTCACTCAGGCCTCTGTGGTGGGCTTCCCACCTGCCTCAGATGCACCCACTCACTCAGGCCTGTGTGGTGGGCTTCCCACCTGCCCCAGATGCATGGGGCCCCAGATGCACCCACTCACTCAGGTCTCTGTGGTAGGCTTCCCACCTGCCCCAGATGCACCCACTCAGGCCTCTGTGGTGGGCTTCCCATCTGCCCCAGATGCACCCACTCAGGCCTCTGTGGTGGGCTTCCCATCTGCCCCAGATGTACCCACTCACTCAGGCCTCTGTGGCGGGCTTCCCATCTGCCCCAGATGTACCCACTCACTCAGGCCTCTGTGGCGGGCTTCCCATCTGCCCCAGATGCACCCACTCACTCAGGTCTCTTTGGTAGGCTTCCCATCTGCCCCAGATGTACTCACTCACTCAGGCCTCTGTGCTGGGCTTCACACCTGCCCCAGATGTACTCACTCAGGCCTCTGTGGTGGGCTTCCCACCTGCCCCAGATGCATGGGACCCGAGATGCACTCACCAGTGGGCTCAGAGTGTGAGTCACTGGGGGTGTTGCTGCCTCATTCTTCCCAGCCCCACCTTGGTAACTCGTACTTTTCTTCTATTCCTGTCTAGGACCCTTCACGACAACCTCTGGTAAGGACCTGTGCTTTCCATCTCCCTGCCCGCCGTCCAGGCCTCTGGGCTACTGTCCCCAGACTATGCAGGGCATGTTGCTCACTCCTTAAGCAGTCCCCCTTCCTGCCTTCCTAGCCCACCACATCCCCCGCAGTTGGAGTTCCCACCCCTGCCGGGCCTCTCTCTGTCCTTCGGTGGCCTGGCCCACCTACCATTTGGCTTTCCAGCCACCCATTAGGTCTGCCTGTACTCCCTGAGACCAGATCCTTGTCCATGTGGGCCCAGTGGGGCCTGCTCCTCCCCTGAGCTGCATGTGTGCAGGCTGCTGCTCCTTGTGGCCTGCTCCTAGAGTTCCTAGCACACTGCTGGCCCTTGGGTCATCCTCCCCCGTGCTCTGCCTTCTCTTGGCTCACGGCTCCCAGCTTCCTGCAGCAGTGACAGCTTTAGGCCACCTCTCCTGTCCACCCCCTTCTGTGTAGCCAGGGCCATCTTAGGTCACCCCCAGCCTCTGCACACCCTTAACGGCACTCCTCAGGGACTCCCGAGAGCAAGTTCCCCCAGGCATGTCCATGGGACTCCCCATGGTCACTCCTTTTGTCTGCATGGTGCCTTCCCTCCCCTCTCTGCTCCATCCACGCTGAGGCTCCCACACCTCTCACACCTGGGTCTCTGTGCCCGTGGGCTCCCTCTCCTGCTTGGAGCTCCCCTTTCTACCTCTCTGCAGCCCTCAGATCACCTGCTCTCTTCCTCCACGCAGTCTGGGCCAGGAGAAAACCTCTGGGCTCTCACCTTCCCTCCCCTCACCCCACTCCACCGGGACTCACACTTCCCCATCCTGGCCTCCAGACTGAGCTCCCCAAGGGTGTGGGCTGCACCCACTTCTCCCTGTAGACCCAGGGTGGCCAGCACAGGCAAGCGTGTGGCACTTGGGTCAAGGATGGCAGAAAACTGACCAGGACCTTTTCTTTTCTTCAGCAGCTCCTGTTTTCAACATCACCCACCCAAATAGTAAGTTCTGAGCTCCCCGCTCAGCCTGTGGCAGGGAGTCCCCTTCCCTGTCCCTCAGTGGCACTGTGGGGGTACAACGTGATGATAAGGAGATGGCCTCCCTAAGCAAGGCCTCCCCACCAACACCCAAAGGAGGGTCCAGGTCTAGCCCACCTCTTCTTGGGTTTCTGTCTTGGAATTGTGGAAAAAAATTGCCCCAGCTGACCGCAGAGTGCTCTGGGGCTCAATGCAATTTCCATCTTGTTGTGACAGCAAATTATTCCTGCGGAGGCTTCCTGTCTCAACCATCAGGGACGTTTTCCAGCCCATTCTATCCTGGGAACTATCCAAACAATGCCAGATGTGTGTGGGACATTGAGGTCAGAAATAACTACCACGTGACTGTTGTCTTCAGCAACGTCCAGTAAGTGTGTGGGTGTAAAGCAGGTGCGTCGGGCCCTCACAGACACTTTCACAGGGAACAAAAGGTACTTGGAGCATCAGGAGACATGTTTGCTAGGTGACGCTTTTTATCACAAGTTCAATTTTTGACTCAGCACAGAGGCAGCCATTGGAGGGAGGAGTGGCCCCTAAGTGGGTTTCTCAGCTGCCCCATCACTGTTTGGAGTCACAGCATCACAGCCACAGTCATAATGACCATCACCTTCTACTTGCCCAGAATTGTTCTAACATGCTCTGATTTAAAGTCCCAGATGTCTTTTTTAAGGCTGCATAGTATTCTGTAGTATACATATACCACAATTTATTAATCCATTCATGGGTCGATGGGCACTTGGGCTTCTTCCATGACTTGGCTATTACAAATTGAGCTGCAATGAATAATCTGGTGCAAATCTTTTTTGCAAAGTGATTTTTGGTCTTTTGGATATACTCCTACTAGAGGAATTGCAGCATCCAATGGCAGGTCAATTTTTAGATCTTCTTAGTGTTCTCCAAACTTCTTTCCAAAAGGAATGTATTAGCTTTCATTCCCACCAGCAGTGGAGAAGTGTCCCTTTTCTCCACATCCACACCAACATCTGTAGTTTTGGGATTTTGTGATGTGGGCTACTCTGACTGGAGGTAGATGGTATCTCAAAGTGGTTTTGATTTGCATTTCTCTAATGATTAAAGATGATGAGCATTTTTTTTCATGTGTCTGTAGACCATACACCTGTCTTCTTCGGAGAAGCTTCTGTTCAGGTCTCTTGCCCATAGTGAAATGGGATCACTTGTTCTTTTCTTATTAATAAGTTTGAGTTCTCTGTGGATTCTGGTTAGCAGACCTTTGTCGGAAATGTAACCTGCAAATATCCTCTCTCATTCTGAGGGCAGTCTACTTGCTTTACTTACTATGTTCTTGGCAGTGCAGAAGCTTTTTAGTTTGATCAGATCCCACTAATGTATTTTGGGTATTGCTTCAATTGCCCTCATAAAGTTTTCTTCCAGGCCAATTTCTTCAAGTGTTTCTCCTGCACTCTCTCCAAGAATCTTTATGGTTTCATGTCTTAGGTTTAAGACTTTTATCCAGTGAAAGTCAATTTTTGTTAGAGGTGAAAGGTGTGGGTCCAGTACAACAGTTCTAAATTATCCAACTGGCTGGCCAATTTTAAGAATAAAAAGGTATATTTTCCACTCACAATGGTGAGGAGACTTAAACAGGGATCACCCCTGGAAGGTCCATGTACCCACCTGGACTGTTCTATGGGGCTGAAGCACCAAAGGCCATGACAGTTTGTGAGAGACTGGTTTTGAAGCATTGGGGGGGCAGGGGGGAGAGAGGTTGATTGAATAACTCAGACTTGGAGAACGAACCACTGGGAGAGGCAAGAGATAGCTCCCAGGATGAGACCAGTTCTGTGGGTAATGACTTTGGGAGCTTCCCAAAGATAGGTAGACAGCCAGCACACAGCAGAGGTTAGGCAGTGGCAGAGTGTAATGTCATTAGCTTTCCTGAGACAATCTGAAAGGTCATGTAGCAAGACTACCATCGATACACAGAAACTTGGATGGACAAAACACATATGTAACTTGTCAATTAGTACACATATCACTAATCTCATTTTGTTCTCTAATATCACATACTTGACTTATGCTCAGAGTGGTGATGGGGGGGGGGGTAGGAGACTGATTTTACTGGCCTCCCCTGTATAGTCTTTTGGGGTAAAAGTTTACCAGGCTGAAACCATGGTGACATGAGAAATTTGAGAGTGGAATACAAACTCCACTCTTTTTTTTGAGGCAGGGTCTCACTCGATTGCTCAGGCTAGAGTGCAGCGGTATCAGCTTAGCTCACAGCAACCTCAAACTCCTGGGTTCAAGAGTTCCTCCTGCTTCAACCTCCTGGGTAGTTGAGATGGCAGGCACCCACCACAATGCCTGGCTAATTTTTCTATTTTTAGTAGAGACAGGGTCTTGCTCTTCCTCAGGTTGGTCTTGAACTCCTGAGATCAAGCAGTCCTCCCTTTGGCCTCTCAGAGTTTTAGGATTATAGATGTGAGCCACTGAACCTCGCCTGGACTTCACCCTTAAAAAAAAAAATTATGTATTTATTTGTTTATTTATTCATTTATTTAGAGATAGAATCTCACTCTGTATCCTGGGTAGTGTGCTGTGGCATCCTAGCTCACAGAAACCTCAAACTCTTGGGCTCAGGCAATCTCCTTGCCTCAATCTGCCAAGTAACTGGTCCTATAAAGACCCCTGACAACATCTGGCTAGACTTTCTTTGTTTAGTAGAGATGGGGTCTCAATCTTGCTCAGGCTGCTCCTGAACTTCTGAGCTCAAGCAATCCACCTTTCTCGGCCTCCCAGACTTCACTCTTAATGCAGTGTGTCTATGTGGCCATGAGTTTAAGTTTTTGAATTAATGAGATTAAGTGAAAGTCTTGATGGACTTCTAGGAAGACAGCTTAAAATAGAGCTCCCAGCTATTAAATGCAGTGTGAGTTGTGCAATTATACCAGATTTTGTGTTCAGTTTAATTGTTTCTTTCTAAGTTGAATAGTCCTATACTACCTTGTATGGTGAAGGTGTGGAGAATAAGGAGGTGGAACTGGAAAGGGAAGTGTGCCCTGCCTCACATTTACTTGTGTGCTACACCCATCACAGGGAACAGTGTCCTTCCAAAGAAGTGACAGTGCTCTACAATTGAGTGAGAGAGGACCCCTGATGGAGTTGTTGGCTGGAGGAGAGCATACCACGGAGTGGGCACCTGGAAAGAGCATACAACTTCCAACTACTAGGGAAACAAGTCACAAGGGACATAAACCAATTCTCCCCTGCTCTTTCCTCCACCTACACTGGAGTAAGAGGAGAGTCAGGTTAATTCCAGCAATAATTATGATAAGCCCTGTTCTTTTGGTGTGCATTAAAATCATAATAGGAGCTATGACTGTTATTATATTGGTGAGTTGTCATAGGAGATAGAAGATGAGTATTTGTTCTTCAATAGCCTTTCCTAAGCTGAAAACAGCTTTGCTCATCATTACCATTAATAGAGCTTATAAGGCTATCATTAAAATAATCATATTTAGGCCAGGCGAGGTGGCCCACACCTGTAATTCTAGCACTCTGAGACAGGTAGATTGCTTGAGCTCTGGAGTTCATGATCAGCCTGAGCAAGAGCAAGACCCCATCTCTACTAAAAATAGAAAAACTACCCAGTCATCATAGAAAAACTGGCGGAGCACTGTGCCTGTAGTTGCAGCTATTAGAGAGGCTGAGGCAAGAAGATTGCTTGAGCCCAAGAATTTGAGGTTGCTGTGAGTTATGATGCCACAGCACTCTATCCAGGGCTACTGAGTGAGACTCTGCCTCAAAAAAAAAAAAACAAAACACATTATTTTCCATACTAAAAAATTTCTGAACTTCATGATCTGAAGAGTAAAGGACTTGTGAAATAAAATATGTAGACTCTGGATCTTCCTAGATAACTTAGGACATATGATTGCCTCAACTGAAACACACAGGCAAACTCATGGGCATGTAATACTTTTGTATTCTTGAAATAGTAATTCATTTTGACCTCTCCTAAGTTAGAGGTTCATTAATGAAGGATTAAGCTTATTTTTCTATCTCTTAGACTAAAGCTTAAAAAGGTTATTAGGGGATGAGTGAGAAAGGCTATCTTTTCTTTTCTAGTTACTACAGTTTTTACAGTAATCTGTAGCAAGATAGATACAGAGCTATGGGAATGGGAAAGTTCCTTCTACTTTTTCCTCTTTGCTTTTTAATCATCAAAAGTGATTTAGGAGGTTTTTGCCAAATGAAGACCAATCCTCCTGAAATATGTTCCCAGTTTTCCTAGACCTAGATAAATGCCCAAGTGCTTAACATATTATCTTCTAGTTGGCTGACCTGATATCAAAGATCAACTTGCAAAATCTGAGAGGTGAGCCAAGCTGTGTCCACATTCTCTTGTGAGAATTTTTTTTTTTTTTTTTTAAAGCAGTGTCTCGCTCTGTTACCCCAGGCTAGAGTGCAGTGGCATGATCACAGCTCATTGCAACCTCTAACTCCTGGGCTCAAGCCATCCTCCTGTCTCAGCCTCCCAAGTTGCTAGGACTACAGGCACCCACCACAATGCCTGGCTCTTTTTTCTACCTTTAGTAGAGATGGAGTCTCGCTCTTGCTCAGGCTGGTCTCCAACTCCCGGTCTCAAGCAGTCCTCCCACCTCGGCCTCCCAGAGTGCTAGGATTACAAGCGTGAGCCACTGTACTGGTCTCCACATTCCCTCATGAAGAAGTCGAGCAAAGGTAAACTACAACCTCCTGACTTAAGCGTGAAGGCCATACTCCACTCTTGACTGTTTTTATTATTTCAGCCTACTGAACTTTCACCTACAAAAGACTTTCTTTGAACAGGCTGATCAAAAACAAGGTCTTTAAATTTTGTTTTTTTAGATTGTTTACTTACAGCTAAACCTTTAGACAGGAGGCCAACTCTCAGTAGTCAGTTTCAAACAGGTTAACTTTGGACTGATGAGGTATTTCTAAAAATCTGCAAATTTCAAACAGACACGTGAATGATGCCAGTATTCCTGACTTCACGTGCTCTTCTGAAGTTATTTCCTCTGTCCCAGGGAACACGAGTACTATGGGTTTGAGAGAATGACTTTCATGAGGAATATTTGTTGAGACCTGAAGTGAGGAGTACAATTGATCAGGTGAAGATCAACAGAATTGAGTTGGCATAGTTAGGTCTGCAGGTGGGAGGAGAGAGCCGGGAAATCAGCACAGCACGCCAGGCACGTCTTCATGTTCCTTCATCCACAGAGCGGCCGCTCCTTGTGGCTCACCCCTGCATGTTTACCCACCGTTTTTCCAGAATGATGGGTATAAATACAAGGGAAACTCAATGACTGCCTGGAAAGTCTCGTTCTTGAGATTGAGGGCTACTCCTCACCTGGGCTTTCCTCAGAAAGCAAAGCTCAGTTGCCCATTTTGTCCAAATACTCCTTCAGTATTTGAGGGACAGTAAAAGAATAAGGATTTTTTTTTTTTTTTTGCAGTATTTGGCCAGGGCTGGGTTTTTGAACCGGCCACCTCCCGCATATGGGGCCGACGCCCTACTCCGTTGAGCCACAGGTGCCACCCCAGAATAAGGATTTTTAAAAAAAAAAAAATGGGATTTAGAACAAAGAGGAGTCTTTGTAAAATTATGTTTGAAAACAATCATTTTGGGCCAAGCACAGTGGCTCAACGTGTAATCCTAGCACCCTGAGGTGGGTGGATTGCCTGAGCTCAGGAGTTTGAGACCACCCGGAGCCTGTTTCTACTAAAAACAGAAAAACTATCCAGGCGTGGTGGTGGGCGCCTGTAGTCCCAGCTACTTGGAAGGCTGACGCAAGAGGATCACTTGAGCCCAAGAGTTCGAGGTTGCTAAGAGCTATGATGCCACAGAACTCTCTTGAGGGCAACAAAATGAGACCCTGCCTCAAAAAAAAAAAAAAAAAAAAAAGCAAAGACATTGTTTAATCTTCAAACTGCTGGTGAAAATGGCAGATTAATTGATTTTTGTAATGCCACACTTGTATTTCAGTAATGTTTCCAGAACTCTGAAGTATTTGCCACATAGTCTAGTCTAGGGCCTAGATATAAATCAGTAAACAGCCACCAGAAAGCACATGTATTTCACTCCTTAGGAAGTTTAAGTGCTGTCACATGGCCATTCAGTTGTATATAAACTAAAGGATCAAGTGTACAAGCCAGAGAAACAGACAGCACAAGACATGTAGCAGACAGCAGAGTCTATTCACATGATTACATAGGCTGTGCTGTTTGGCCCAGACAATAACTCTGGTGGTTACCAACCATGATAAAATTCCTACCATTTATTATTTATTGAGTGCTCATTATGGTCTACTGGACACTATCCTGTGGATAGGATAGTTACTACCAATTTACAGTTAAGAAAACCAAGACACAGATGAAGTAAGATGCCACAGACCACACATGTAGCAAGTGACAAGCAATCTCAAACCTACCTCTGTCAGACCTGAAAACTTAACTCCTTTTTTACTCCTAACTGTTTTGCTTTCTTGGCCTATAATCTAATTCTAATTACTTCCTAATACATGGTGTATTATTTTTAAATGGAGATCTATATTCCACATTGTTTAATAAAGAACACTGGGAACTATGTGATACGTTTTAAGACATTTTAAATATAATATCTATAAATTTGTTGGTATTTAAAAAGTGAGCTTCAAAAAATACCTAGAAATTTCATTTATGTGAGTGAGAAAAGTTAGTGCCTTCATTTAGTGATGTGCTGGTTCAAAGATGGTTTAATTTTCTCCATATCCTTTTATGTTGTTTCAACATGTCTTAAAGGACACATTTTATTTAAAATGCCCTCAACTCTGGGGTGATCAACTCATCACAGTAAGCATGGGACTCTCTCAGTGCTAAAAGTAACTGCAGAAACTGAGAAAGTCCTACACCCTAGAAAAATCCCTCTGTCCTGGGAAAATTGGGATGGTTGGTTACCCTAGCTTTATAGCATTTATGGGTGCTTTAAGGATGCTTTTAGATAGCAGTAATGATTATAGATAGATTTCATAGGCTCTACCAGTCATCAGCTCCATTATGACTTAAGTCATCTCTTGGGGGAGAAAGATGGAAGTCATTTAGTTTCTGTGTTTTGGGGAGCACCTCATTGATGGGGAAACTTTTTCCTGAAACCTCACTGATTTTTAGTTGTCTGTCACTATGTTAGTTCTCAACAAAACTTCCACCCACTTTTCCTACCCTATCCCTTGCTATGATATAGAATGAACTGAATTCTTTCTCCATGTGACTGCACATTTAAATTTAAAGAGATCTGTCATGGATTTTTTAGTTAAGTCCAAAAGAGAAAAGCTCCAAAAAGGCTTAGGAATGAGTATACGTGTTTCAAATCTATTTCTTTAAAGGGGACAATATACATTTTGGAAGTGCAAGTTTTGCTGTATTTTTTAAATCATCAGAAACAGTTTTACCAGCTAAGCACACATATAATCTTTGGTCTGTTCAACTCCTGGTTCTACTACTTGCTAGTTTATCAGTGCTTAGTACAATACCTGGAATCTATTGAGAGCTATACAAAAAGGACTATGATACTATGTACCATGTTTTTTTTACTCCATTTCCTGGCCTACAAATCCTAAAATCCTTAGACTCTCCAGAATGATAACTTTTTATATGCTAATCAGATGACTGGCAGAGGAGGATCCCTAGGTAGATTCAGAGTAGGGGCTGGTCACTGGAAAGACCAAGGTGTGATTAGAGGGGTAGGACTTTCAGCCCTATCCCCCAATCCACAGGGAGAGAACAAGGGTTATGGTTAACTTGCTCACCAATGGCTAATGATGTAATCAACCATGCCTGCACAATAGTCTCCCAAAAAAACCCCACAGGATTGGGTTTGGAGAGCTTCCAGCTGGCTTGACACACGGAAGTTCCTGGCGATGGTGCACCTGGGTGGAATGGAAGCTCTGCACCCCTTCCCATAACTCACCCTACACATCTCTTTATCTGTGTCCTCTGTGATATCCTGTATAATAAACAGTAACCCTCAATAAGTGTTTCCTTGAGTTCTGTGAGCCACTCTCACAAATTAATCAAACCCAAAGAGGGGGTCATGGGATATCTGATTTACAGGCAGTTAGTCAAAAGCACAGGTAGAACAAGCTGGGGCTTGCAGTTGGCATCAGATACAAGGGGGAAGTCTTGAGGACTGAGTCCTTAACCTGCGGAAGCTGACACTATTTCCAGGTTGGTAATGCCAGAATTGAACTGAATTGGAGGACATCCAGGAGTGTCTGCTACAGAACTGCTCGCCTGTTGGGGGTGCGAAGGTAACTCCCTACTTGTTGGGTCACAGTTGTCTTCTATGCTGATTGTGGTGGTGAGAGCAGAGGAAAAACAGTTTGAGCTTTTCTTTTATCCACTCGGGGGGGGGGGGGACTAGCATTTATTAAGCATCCATTTTTGTTAGGTACCGCATAAAGTACCTAACATGTTGTTTCATTTTCCCCAATTAAGTCTATGAAGTAGACATTTTTGTTATCTTCAATTCACAGACAGGAAGACTGAGGCACAGAAAGAGTAGGACAATTTGCTTATGGTAAAAATGGAAGAAAGGCTATACACCAAGTCTGACTCCAGACCAGAATCCCGAACACAGTTCTGTTCTGCTAGTCCCTGAATACAGACATAATCTTCAGCAGGCCTGGCAACTATTATTTATCTATCTATTCTGAGACAGAGTCTCACTCTGTGGCCCTGGGTAGAGTACGTGGCACCAGAGGTCACAGTAATCTCAAAATCTTGGGCTCAAGCAATCCTCTTGCCTCAGCCTCCCAAGTAGCTGGGAATACAGGCACCTGCCACAATGCTCAGCTATTTTTTTTCTATTTTTAGTAGAGACAGGGTCTCACTCTCGCTCAGGCTGGTCTTGAACTCTTGAGAGTTCCTCCTGCCTTGAGCTCCCAGAGTGCTAGGATTACATGTGTGAGCCACTGCGTCCAGCCCAGGCCTGGTAACTTTAGAAGTCTGAGTAGGAAGGATAATAACCAGTAGGACTAATAACCAGTCAGAGAGCTTTTGGAGATTCCAAAAACCCTCAAAAAGGCTTCTATGACCTGGTCTTACCTTGGTTATTCACCAGGGGGAGGTCTATATGGTCTTCAGCCATACTGACTTAGAAACCTGATCAGCTAACTCACAAGTTGTGGATTTATCTCCCAAAGTAGACTCAAGCTCCCAGAGGTTAGTATTCAAAACCAGAATATAGGTTTATCCATAAAATGTTTAGTTGAAATAGAAAGAAATATAATGGCCAAGGGCCAAAACTGTCCTGTGACTAGCACTTGGGAAGTTAGATGGTGAGAGTAGGTTGCTTATAGAGTATAGAATCTGTTGCAAATATTTACAGACTGTGATAGAATCAAATCCATTCAATTCCAAAGCAGCTGCCTCCAGAATGGAACAAACAGGAGCATCCAATCATTTTCTGTCGTGGGCTGCAAGAAGAAGAGTTGTCTTGGGCCTCACATTAAATATACAAACACTAATGAAAGCTGATGGGCAAAAGAAAAGGTCTGTGCAAACTTTCCGAGATAACCCACAACATGGATAAGCAAAATAGTTATCAATTAATCTACATGCAGTTCATGAGCCTCAGGTTGGCTCACTCTGGATACAAACAGTTGGATAAACACTCCTGACATTTGCCTCCGAGACATTCTTTCTTCCTAAGCTTTCAGGGCTGACCAGCCCGGCTCCTGACTGATATATTTTTTCTTGCATTTACTTAATTAAAAAAAATGTCTTTAGGCTCGGTGCCCATAGCACAGTGGTTATGGCGCCGGCCACATGTACTGAGGCTGGCAGGTTCAAACCTGGCCCTGGAGCCAGCTAAACAACAACAACTGCAACAAGAAAATAGCCAGATGCTGTGGCAGGCACCTGTAATCCCAGCTACTTGGGTGGCTGAGGCAAGAGAATCACTCGAGCCCAAGAGTTTGAGGTTGCTATGAGCTGACGCTATGGCACTCTACCAAGGGCAGCATAGTGAGACTCTGTCTCAATTAAAAAAAAAAAAAAATTTTTTTTTTTTAGGTAACAGCATAATCTTGCCTACCAGGGAGCCATTCTTCCTCCTACTAAGATTTCAATACCTATACTTTGATCCATTATGCATTGATTTCAAGGTTTAAATCAGAAAACGCAGCTTTAGGCTGGGTATGGATGGCTCATATAATCCTTGCACTCAGGGAGGCTGAGATTGGAGGGTTACTTGAGTTCAGGAGTTCAAGACCAGCCTGAGCAAGAGCGAGACTCGGTCTCTACTAAAAACAGAAAAATTAGCCAGGCGCTGTGGTGGGCACCTATAGTCCCAGCTACTTGGGAAGCTGAGGCAGGAAGATGTTTGTACCCCAAGAGTTTGAGGTTGCTGTAAGCCATAGCACTCTACCTAGGGTAACAAAATGAGACTCTGTCTCAAAAAAAAAAAAAAAAAAGACAGCTTTAGTTCCAGCTTCTTAGTAGGAGTCCTCTCACTGAGGCCCAAAGGACTGAGAATAGCAGTAAGAGACGGGACTCATCCGATCAAAGCTGCCTTCTTTCTGAGATTTTACTGACTGGCTCTCCAACTTATGAAACAAAGACTGTCACCACCCGATTTTGGCCTGTCTACTGAAAGCTAAAGGATAACAAACACTGTTTCTGTAGCTACCAAAGAGACAGACTGCTTGGAGAAAGATTTACATGGCTCCATAGACACCATGGCTGTGCCAGCTCTGGGGGAGTCAGTGCACATGGTGTGAAGCATTTTTTTTTTCTTGGCTCTTTGCCGTAGATTCAGGCAGCTACAGCAACAGCAGTGGTTCCTACTCCCATGCAGAGCTTCCAGAATACCTGGGAGTCTCCTGATGATAACAGCTAGTGAAATAGCTTAGAAGTCCTACCAGCTAAAGCAGCCAAGACTCAAAGGAGGAACGTTGGCCCTAGAATCATAGGGCCCAGGGTAACAGCAGAGATTAGTATCAAAAAAGTAGGCAGGATGTAGTGGCTCACGACTGTAATCCCAGCACTTTTGGAGGCAGACGCGGGTGGCCTGCTTGAGCTCAGGAGTCTGAGATCAGCCTGAGCAAAAGTAAGACTCACTGCTCTACTAAAAATAGCCAGGCCTTGTGGCAGGCACCTGTAGTCCCAGCTACTTGGGAGGCTGAGACAAGAGGATCACCTGAGACCAAGAGTTTGAGGTTGCTGTGAGCTATGATGACAAAGCAATCTACCCAGGGTGACAGAGTGAGACTCTCAAAAAAAAAAAGGAATACTTCTCTGGCCACATGTGCCACAGGACTCTTTGCATAGCAGACCACAGAAAAAGAAGTGTGGATAAACTCCGCTCCTCTCTTTCTGCATCGTCAGGGTAGAAATGTCCTTCTTTCCCTCTACAGGGAAGGGGGAAAGTGTTCTGGAGGAACAGAATTTTCCCAGTGCTGTCGGGCTGCCACATCAGGAAAATGCAATGAGAACGGAAGCCCTTGCCTCTTGAGGTCTACTCTTTCCAGCTCCTTTCAGCAAGATGGGAGGAGTCTCAGGCAGACTCAGAGCTCTTGGAGCACGGACAGGGACCACTGGATATACTTGACGACATCCACAGCCCCGCCCCTAGAGACATCTCTAGACATTGCTGGGAGACAGGGCTGGGGCTGATCAGGGCAGTCAAACTACAGCTACTGTTTCTTTTCCCCCCAAGGTCAGCGAGGGTTCTGGACTGCCAAGTCCACTCACTAAGGTGTTATGATTTCTTACCGTATCCCACCTCTCTCCAACCTTCACACATTTAAGAGAAGTTCCCACCAGCTATCATAGGTTAATTGAGGAAGACTCAGCCCCTTTATGATTCCAGATTCCTGCAAGAGGTTTGTTTTCTGAAAATTCTCCTCTGTGCACTCCCATCTCATCTTAATTGGCCTTACCCAATGAGGTTGATTCCAGATCTTTCTCCTGTATCTTTGGCTGGCTTAAGCCTCTGACCTCTCCACTGTGAAGTGTAAAAGCAGGGAGATGGCCAAAATAGGCAGTCGGGGAAGAGCACAGGCATTCCTCCTGCGTCTGCTCAGTCTCTCAGCAGTCCTCATGTCAGGGAACCTCCCAGGTTACAAGCTGGGTAACCAGAGAGTCTCCCCTTCCTCATTCACTGTGTTAAGAAAAGGGTGAGAGAGAACAAGAGCTCTCCCAGGCTGTCTGCTGGGTGCTGATGGTCAGAGACGCTGCTGTTGAACGTGGGTGTTCTCTGAAGTCTGCATTCTGGATGTAATTCCTGAGAACCATTCCCAAGATCTGTGTGAGCTAAGGTCTGGATGACCAAGGGAATCACCTTCCCCAGGTGACTCTTTGCTGTTTCTCGGGTTATCACCAGCTCTCTTGGGAGTGGCCATTCATGGCTGTCACATGGTACTGCTACTGTTGTTATTGTTATTTTATTTTATTTTTTAAGACAGAGTCTCACTCTGTCGCCCTCCTGGGTAAATTGCTACACATCATTGTAGCTCATAGCAACCTCAAACTCTTGAACACAAGTGATCCTTCTGCCTCAGCTTCTCCAGCAGGTGGGATGACAGGCACCTGCCACGATGCCTAGTTAGTTTTTCTATTTTTAGTAGAGATGGGGTCTTGCTCTTTCTCAGGCTGGTCTTGAACTCCTGAGCTCAGGCAGCCTACCTGACTCAGCCTCCCAGAGTGCTAGAATTACATCGTTGTTATTTTTAACACTTAGAGACCTGGCATACAGTGTTGAAGGCCTTCAGTGAAGCCAGGCAATAGTGACAGGCTACCACTGTAGCGGGGATTAAGTGATTGATTTAAAAACATTTGTTGACCGTTGGCATATGCAATGATGTGAAGGGGAACAAAGATACATAAGAAAATGAATTCTCTCCTCCAGGAGGCCCCATTGTAATGGAGATGCAGGTGCACGCACAAGTCACTGTAATATATGTGAGGCTAAAAGGGCAGGTGACAGTTAAAATGTCTACACCTGGTAAAGTTGAAAAGGGCATTTTCACCTATGAGGTCAGCAGGCAAATGCTTGTTGATCTGGGGAAGCCTGTTTTTGTTTTTGCTGAAGAAGCCAACACCGAGATTGATAAAGGTAATTGTAACACATTAAGCATCATAAAGTAAATACTTTGCAATGCTCTCCATGCATATAACAGGAATTCCGTGTGTTACTATTTCCTTTTCAACGGATCGCTTTTAAGTTAGTAAAATAGATTGATCTGTATTCAATCGTTTCTCTTTAATAGCAGGAGATGCATTAGGTATACTTCTCCCTGTTCCTCAGGGCGACTTACACGAGAACAAACAGGGTCAGTACCAGGAATAAAGTTGACTCATGCTCTTAGGCTTCTTCTCCTTTTAGAACCATTGATTGAAGACTTGGAATGGGATGACATTCATTCTCATAGGGAAACAGATGAAGTTGCCAAAGGAGAAAGGTTAGGGAGGGACCAGGGAATACAAGGTAAAGGGATAGGAGGCAGTGACTACTGTGCTGCTTCTGACAAAGTCTCTGCATCTCAGAAGAAAAGGCTGTTCTGGGAAGATCATATTCCAGGTAGGAAGAGGATGATAAGTAGAAAGTATACATATTCTGGCCAACATCCTAGGGGAAGAAAGTAAATTGTGACAACATGAATAATATGTTTGTGACCTGGTCCCAGTCCAGAGTTCTCAGGTCTAGAAAACGGAAAAACACAGAGATGGGTTTTAATGTATAGAATTAAATAAAGAGACAAGGTGAACCTTTCGCAAGGAAGGAAATGGTGCTATGAGGAAAGTGGTCACACGAAGGAAAACAGGGCAAGACGAGCTGCTTCACTGGGCTCTCAGAAAAGAGGTGGAATTGATCTCTCTCCTGCCAGGGACTTCGTTGTTATCCTTGTGTTTGTTTGTTTGTTTGTTTTCATTTTAGACAGCATCTCACTCTATTGCCCTGGTAGAGTGCCATGGCATCATAGCTCACAACAACCTCAAACTCCTGGGTTCATGTGATCCTCTTGCCTCACCCTCCCTAGTAGCTGGGACTATAGGTGCCCACCACAATGCCTGCCTATTTTAAGAGACAGGGATCTCACTCTTGCTCAGGCTGGTCTTAAACTCCTGAGCTCAAGCAGTGCACCCACCTTTGCCTCCCAGAGTGCTAGAATTACAGGAGTGATCCATCACGCCCAGATTCTTGTTTCGATTTTCACTCTGTTTGGATTTTCACTCTGTGGCCCAGGTTGGAGTGCAGTGGCATGATCTTATCTCATTGTAACCTCCAACTCTTGGGCTCAAGTGATCCTCCTGCCTCAACCTCCCAATTAGCTGGGACTACAGGTGCATCACTATGCTCTGCTAATTTTTCTTATTTTTTATGGAGACTGAGTCTATGTTGCTCAGGCTCAAACTTCTAGCCTCAAGTGATCCTCCCACGTTGGTCTCCCAAAGTGTTAGGATTATGGATGTGAGCCACTGTACCTGGCCACCCCCAGTGAGTTCTCACAGACATTTTTTTCCTGTCATGCTTTTGTTAACTCTTCTACTATTCATAATTGTCATTTAAGTCTCTATCTGCTATTTGAACATGCATGCTTATTCTTAACCACTTAAAGGCAGCAACCAGGTCTTCATACCTTCAGTGGCCACAAGCTCAGTGCCTGCTCTTATTAGGTCATTAAGAAATGTTGCTGGATTTGATTTTATAGGAGAATTGGACTTCAAGAGTCGACAGCTGCAAGGTCTGGGAATCCATAGGTCTGGCCAAGAATGTCCATGAGGCAAGGCAACATTTGGCAATTATTATACAAGGGCATTCCAGTGAAGTGGAGTGTCAGATTTTGCAATAGTTCTGCGAATAAAATAGATTTTTCTGGAGTGGCTGGGTTCTCAGAAAAGCATGTGCTGATGGCAAAAAGAAATCTGGGGCCTCACCAATATCAAGATCATGCAAGATATAATCTCTGCTGGATTCAAATAGAAAGAAGTGACATTAATAATCTTTGTGACTTTTACGTGGCATTGTGTGGTAGGTATGCTATATGTAGAATATTTTATTTTACTTTTTAATCAATTTTTTTATTTTTTAATTTAGGGTTAATGTGAGGGTAGATATGTAGAATATTTTTTAAAAGTAAGATGCTATTACTGTCCTCATGCTTAAAATCATGACAAGGAGTCAATGTGCGTGGATATAAAATGATGGGAGAACGGCTGAGAATGGATGTGAGCACGCATCCATCTCATAACTATGAGAATGCATAGTTAAGCATTCCAACATTGGGCTGAGGAAGGTGTCCTAAAGAAGGCCGTCTTGAGATGGATCTTGGCAGTTCTTACATTTTTGTGGGTCTTTACCCTCCTATCACGATGGCATTTGAAACATAATAAAGTTTATGGCTTTAACACCTCCCTCTCCTATTACCACCTTACCCCCACCCACTAATATTTCAGAATACCATTTAGTTTGCCTGGTGTAATAATGTGCTTCATATCCCTCTAGCCTCTGAGTTTAGATCTACAACCCCATATGGGATTAAACTTTACTCCATTCCAAGGACTCCAGTTCTTCCTGCTAGAAGAACATGAGGGGACCAGGTCATTAGTTCAAAGAGTCTGTCTCAAAGGTAATCAGGCTTGGGGGCGTGGGGGTGGGGAGAGGCTGCAGTTCTTACCTTAGTTTTGTGTTTCCCCGATGAAATTTCTTGAAAGTAACTTCTCCTCCCACAAATACAGTTACAGCCCCCCAAATTATCTCCCTATCACTGGGGCCTCTGCTTTCTATGGCCAGGTTTTTAATAATCAATTAGTTGTATTTTGGGGGGCTTTTTAAAAGGCTAGTCAAGTGAAGCAGGGAAGTGGGAACGAACAAAGGAATCTGTAACTGGTTGTGATTAATTAGTTGCAAACACCACTGCACTCCACAAGCCAATGGCCAGGGTTTTTTGTTTGTTTTTTTGAGACAGTCTCACTTTGTTGCCCTCGGTAGAGTGCAGTGGCGTCATAGCTCACAGCTATGGACTCATGTGATCCTCTTGCCTCAGCCTCCCAAGTGGCTGGGACTACAGGTGCCCGCCACGACACTGGGATATTTTTAGAAATGGGGGGTCTCACTCTTGCTCAGACTGGTCTCGAACTTCTGATCTCAGGCAATTCACCTGCCTTGGCCTTCCGCAATCCTTGGATTACAGGCATGAGACACGACGTCTGGCCTAGGCCAGGTTTTTTGTATGCCAACTTTCTGTGTACGTATGTCTGTATAAACTGTCTAATGCTGGTGTAGATCAACACCCTGAATCTTGGATTCATTTTGGACTCTTTGTTGGGGGCCTAACACAGCCACACACAAACATGACAGAGGAAGGGGGACTTCACAGTTTCTTACAGGAGACCTGCGGTTTCTATACCAAAAAGTCTGGTCACCTGGCTCCCAGAACAAACCATCCACCTACAATCTCAAGACGAGAGACTATGGCTTGATAGCTCATTGAGACTCTGGATCGCACCCCAGTGGGGGCCCCCACTTGCTACAATCCTCCTGTTATTAACTGTTGCCCATTATGTCATCCAATTCTTGTCCTCATTTATTCAAGACAGGATAAAAAACGTCAGCCAAAGTTGCTACCCAATTTCTATCACTCTCAAACCCTCTCCCAATGTACCCCAAACCCACACAGCCCTACCAACACCCAGCTCATCCCACGGAGGACAACTACTGCCCTGCCCAGCCAGAAGCAGTTTGGAAGACAGACCCTTGTTCTCATCATGCCTTTTAATAAGAGTCGGGAATGTTGGGGGGCCTATTACGACCACATAGAAACCCTTTTCTCCTCCTCCTCCTCTCCTAAGACAAAGACACAAAAGGTCCTACTAGTTTGCCCCTGAGCAGTGCATGCCAACAGAGCCTAACCTGACAGGCACCCTGGGGAATGTGCCCACCTCCTACAGCTCCAGATAAAAGGAGTCTCTCACTGCCCCTTAGGTCAGATGCCATCTTTGCACTGCCCAGGCAGTCTCCCTCCCCTTTCAATAAACCTGGCCTATATATCTCCTCTGCAGCCTCATCTCTGGGAACCACAGTTTATACTTTTCACTTTTTATCATAAGTAAAAACATTCTGCCATGGTTTTGAAGCTAGTTCTGACACCACAGTGACAGGAAAGGCAGTACACTGGTAGAGTGGCTGAAGGATCTCTCATATCAAATGCCTCTGGCCCCAAGACAAGAGTGAGAGAGAGGTTACAGCTTTGTGGTGGGCTCTGCTATG
Source organism: Loris lydekkerianus (assembly GCA_963574355.1). Lineage (NCBI taxonomy): Eukaryota > Metazoa > Chordata > Mammalia > Primates > Lorisidae > Loris > Loris lydekkerianus. The sequence continues at coordinate 27,098 of CAUYPK010094011.1, forward strand.
CCTGCACATGGCTTGTGTGGTCCCGCCAAACTCATGTTGAAATTCGATCCTCAGGGTTGGATGTGGGGCCTGATGGGAGGTCTTTGGGTCCTGGGGGAGGACAGCCTCAAGAATGGCGTGGTGCCATGCTCACCAGAATGACTGAGTTCTCACTCTTAGTTCCTGTAAGAACTGGTTGTTGCAAAGAACCTGGCGCTTCTCTCTCTCCCTCTCTCTATCTCTATGTAATCTCTACCAACTGGCTCCCCTTTGCTTTCTGCATGAGTGGAAGCAGAAAACAGACAGTGGTGCTACCCCTTCTTATACAGTCTGCAGAAATGTGAGCTGAACAATTTTTTTTTAAAGATAGAATCTCACTTTGTCACCCTTGGTCAAGTGCTGTGGCATCTTAGCTCACAGCAACCTCAAACTCTTAGGTTCAAGTGATTCTCTTGCCTCAGCCTCCCAAGTAGCTGGGACTACTGGCCCCCGACACAATGCCTGGCTATTTTTAGAGATGGGGTCTCACTCTTGCTCAGGCTGGTCTTGAACTCATGAGCTCAAGCAATCCACACACCTTGGCCTCCCAGAATGCTAGGATTACAAGCATGAGTCACTGCGCCCAGCCCCCTAAGATTATTCTTTTATAGCAACATAAACTGACTAAGATAGGCTCCTAGTCATCAACTTGTTTGTGATATAAATGGTAGCCTCAGACAATTTCTGTGTTAAGTTATGAGGCAATGAGAGGAGTATTTAAAGAAGAAAAAAACAGCATAAAATAGATTAGCTAGCAAGGTGACCATCAAGACACTATATGCTTACAGGAATCAAAAAAGATAAACTATGCCAAGTACCAGGCCCAGTTCCTCGCACTCAACAAATACTAGTTCTCTTCCCCTTGAATATAAATTTTACAGTTTACAAAGCACCTCTGCATACATTAAATCTCCCCCCAATTCTTCTCAATCAGGTATTTCCCCCAGAGGCCTACTGTGGGATATTTCAGAGGGAATACCTGATTGAGGAGAATTGACCTCCCCCAAATAGCACATCTGAAAAACTGTAAGTCAGACTTAGGTCTTCAGACCCCAAAGCCCGTTCTCTTTTCCCTATACCCCAGAGATCTTTTTATTGCCTTGTCCTAGATTTAAGATCAGGAGGCTTTGTTTAGAGAGCTAACAGTGGGACAGGGAGGAAAGAATGAACTGTGAGTTCATGGGTAATTGAGGTTCCTAGGGCCTTATTATTATTACATAGGCTTATTTGTAAAATAACAATACTGCACTTTATTCCGAGAGACACCTCTGAAACCAAGATGCATCTTACAATTGATGGTGTTTTACAATTGTTTCTGCTGCTCTGCAGCTTTGACATAGTCATTATCTGCTCATGCACACACTTTGTTATTCCTGGTGGCATGCCTAGAAAAGGGAAGCCCAGGGACCTTTCTGTGTATTGACTAGACTACCATTTGAGCAAGTTACAAGAACCGTTGTTGTTCCCTGGATACTTTCCATTGACACCTTCTGGCAAAATGAGAAAGTACCTGTATCTGGCCGAGTGCAGTGGCTCCACGCCTGTAATCCTAGCACTCTGGGAGACCAAGGCAGGAGGATCCCTTGAGCTCAGGAATTTGAGACCAGTATGAGCAATACTGAGACCTCGCCTCTACTAAAAATAGAAAAATTAGCTGGGTGTTGTGACTGGTGCCTGTAGTCCCAGCTACTCAGGAGGCTGAGGCAGGAGGATAACTTTCACCCAAGAGTTTGAGGTTGCTGTGAGCTATGATGATGGCACTGCATGGTAGCCAGAGAGATAGAGGGAGATTCTGTCACAAAATAAAAAACAAAAAGAAAGAAGAAGAAAGGAAAAGAAAGTACCTGTATCAAAACTTGCAGAATGGATGTCAGAGATTTGGAAGAAAACCTCAGAAAAAATGGTTCAGATCTGCCTAAGGAATGCTGTGTCACCAGTATTCTGATGCAACCCTGGAAATACTGTGTTGAAAAATGTAGCCATCAATGAGTCATAGTCGAAGTGACTCAGAAGACAGCCTCTGAATGGGAAGATATTCTGGACTACCTTAACTAAATAATTTCTCTTATATTTTCCTTTTATTAATGCACAACATGATATATGATAAAAATTCATCTTTATATAAATCTTTTTTTTTTTTTTTTGCAGTTTTTGGCCAGGGCTGGGCTTGAACCTGCCACCTCCAGCATATGGGGCCAGCGCCCTATCCCTTTGAGCCACAGGCACCGCCCATGTTTATATAAATCTAAATAAGCCTTTTTAATGAGGGCTAACTGGTAAGAAAGCATCGTGCCATTGATTAACTTAACAATATTAACTATTTTCCTTCTTAGTAGTATATAATAAATGGTATGTCTTATAAGCAGTAGAATCTTAGATTTAATAAGAATAGATACATGTGTATATAAATGTTTCATAATTTACATATTTACCTCATTTTGATCATCACAATAACCTTCTAACAGGAGCAAATACTATCCCCAATTCTACCTACGGGAAAAATAAGGCCTATTAAATAATCTACTCAAACAGCCATATAATTGGGATAAGAACTCATCCTAATTCAGTCATCTACAATAAGCCTAAAGTCCTTCTTTTCACTTTAAAATTTCAGGATATGCATCAAACTTAAAGCTACTGTCAAAAAAAAAAAAAAAAAGAGCATATCTAATGAGATTGAATATAATAGTCCAAAACAACTCTCTTAAAAAGAATTGTTAGGGTTTTAACTAAAACAATTCACTATTACACATAGCCTACTACTGTGCCTGACATATAAAAAGGATTAAATTAGTAATCAGAGTTGTATTACTCAGGACCATTGTTTGCTATCCCAGCAGTCAAGCCCTAATTTCTCAGTGGCTGAGATTACACATGTCATCTATCTAGCAGAGGCTGGCAAGCAGTGAAAGCTGAATGTTGCTCTGCTCCTCACCTTCATTCAGTACTATGGTTCGAATGTTTGTGTTCCCCTCTGAAATTCATGCTGGAACTTAACTCCCAATGTGACAGAATTAAAAGGTGGGGCCTTCAGGAGGCCATGAGGGCTGCAGCCTCATGAACGGGATCAATGCCTTATCAAAGAGGCTTTCACAGCATTTCTCCCTTTTTGCCTTCCATCCCTTCTCCCATGTGAGGACAAGGAGCCACCTTGGAAGCAGAAACTGGGCCCTAACTAGATACCAGACCTGCTGGTGACTTAATAGTGGACTTCCCAGCCTTCAGAATTGTAAGAAATACATTCTATTATTTATAGATTATGCAGTTGCAGGTATTTCATTGTAGCAGTACACACACACACCCAAAAGGCAGAAATTAGTAATGAGAGTGAGGTGTTGCTATAATAAATACCTCAAGGCCAGGGGCGGTGCTCACACCTGTAATCCTAGCACTATGGGGAGCTGAGGCCAGTGGATTGCCTGAGCTCACAGGTTTGAGATCTGCCTGAGTTCACAAGTTCAAGACCAGCCTGAGCAAGAGCAAGACCCCCATCTCTAGAAATAGTCAGGTGTTGTGAACTGTAGTCCCAGCTACTGGGAAGGCTGAGGCAAGAGAATTACTTGAGCCCAAGAATTTGAGGTTGCTGTGAGCTAAGGCACCCCCGCACTCTACTGAGGACAAAAAAGTGAGACTCTGTCTCAAAAAAAAAAAAAAAAAAAAAAAAGGAAAAGAAAAAACAAAACAAAAAATCGTGAGGGAATAAAGTTCTGTTGTTTTAAAAATAAATAAATAAATACCTCAAAAGGCAGAAGTGGCTTTGGAAGTGGGTAATACAGAGAGGCTGGTCTAGAGAAAAGGCCTAGATGGTCACGAACAGAGTACATCAAGGGCAATTCTGATGAGCTCAGAAGAAAGCTGTAAAGATACTTGGTATAAGAAATATCTAAGCAAAGCATTGAGGGTGTTGTAGGCCTTCTTTTGACTGCTAATAGTAAAATGTGAGGAGAGAAAAATTAATTAAAGATAGGGAGGAAAGGGGAGGAAAAGATGGAGAAAATTCTCAGTCTGGTGTTATAGCAAAATCTGAGGCACAATAAAATTTTAAAGAGTTCATTTGAGTAAGAATTGGGGAGCATCAGACTGAAAGAGGTTTAGTGTTCCAATGACAAAACATCATTCTTTTTATTTGTACAGAGTCTCACTTTGTTGCACTTGGTAGAGTGCTGTGCAATCATAGCTCACAGCAACCTCAAACTTTTGGGCTCAAGCAATCCTCTTGCCTCAGCCTCGAAAGTAGCTGGGACTATAGGCACCTGCCATAACGTCTGGTTATTTTTAGAGCCTGGGTCTCTCTCTCGCTTAGGCTGGTCTCAAGCTCCTGAGCTTAGGCAATCCAACTGCCTTGGCCTTCCATAGTGTTAGGATTACATGTGTGAGCCACCGTGGCCTAAAATATCAAAGTATTTAGTGGGAAAATGTGGAAGCAAAGTAAAGAAATTATATGAATGGTTCATAATTACAAAATTACCTTTTTTAGGTACTTTGTTGCAAAGTCCATAATCACAGAATTATATGTGAGTTGACTTATGATTGGTTGGGTTAAGTTTTAGTTTCTCAAACATGAGCATTTATCACAAATGACCCAAGTTAGGTTTTACTTATATTCACAGTTTAAGCAAGATTTAGATTACTTTTAAGGCCTTGATTTTGTACACTCAAGAATTTTTCAAGCCTGGCCTCCATTTGAATTTTGTTTGATCACTAGCCGGTTGTAAAAGTGTGTTTGGGAAAGAATACCAAGGGTATGGGCAAGTGACCATTTGATAAGGAGGTAAGTCTAGGTAGAAGGAAGCCAGATGCTGCTTATGAAGACAATGGCAGTATGACCCTGAAAGGCATTTCAGAGATCTTTGAGGCTACCATTCCCATCACAGGCCCAGAGTGCTAACACCTTGAAGGCAGAACTGTTTCAAAGGAGCCTGGGACATTGTGGGATCTTGAGGCTTGCTGTCCAGTTCCCACTAAGTGCCCAGTCTGCTCCCTGCATTCTGGTGCAGCACTCCTTGGCTGCCCCAGCTGCGGCTCAGACTGCTGCTCCAGAAGGCACAAGTAGTGCACTGTGGTGGCATCAACTCTGCAGGTGTGCAGAGTGCAAGAGCTGTGGGTGCCTTACTATTTCCACCTAGATTTCAAAGGCTGTCTCAGGAAGCTTTGGGGCCCAGGCAGAGAGCTCCTGGGGCTACTGCGGAGAGCTTCCATGAAGCAATTTCCGGCAAAGCTGAGAGGTCAGGGTCACGGCCAAGGACCCCCACATGGCAATATCTAGTGAAGTCATGGGTAAGTACCATCCCTGAGGCACCAGTGTGCAGGCCAACTTGGAAGAACTTCAGGCACTCAACTCCAACCTCTAAGAGCTGCAGTGTGGGCTGTGCCCAGTGAAGCCATGGGTGTGTGCTATCCTGGTTTTGGGGGCCTAACCTCCAGCCCACTGTGTCCAGAAGGTAGGGCATAGAGTCGGAGATTATTTTGCTACAACTTCAATATTTAATGTTATGTGCCCTGTTCAGTTTTTCTTTTCATTTTTTTGAGACAGTCTTGTTTTGTTACCCTTGGTAGAGTGCTGTGGCATCATAGCTCACAGCAACCTCAAACTCTTGAGCTTAAATGATTCTCTTGCCTCAGCCTCCCAAGTAGCCGGGACTACAGGTGCCTGCCACAACACCCAGTTATTTTTAGAGATGGGGGTCCTGCTCTTGCTCAGGCTGGTCTTGAACCTGTGAGCTCAGGCAATCCACCTGCCTCCGCCTCCCAGAGTGCTAAGATTATAGGCGTGAGCCACCACACCTGGCTCCTGTTCAGTGTTCAGACTTACTTGGGGCCTATTATTCCTTTTTTTTCTTGCCTATTGCTCCTTTTTACAATGGAAATGTCTACCCTGTGCCTGTCTGCCATTGTATTAATATTTTGAAAGCATATAACTTGTTTGACTTTGCAGGCTCACAGCTAGAGAGGACACTGTCTCAGGTGTAACCCTGGATTACAGCCATATCTGGTTTAGATGGACTCAAGACTTTAAAGTTGACCCTAGAACAAGTTAAGACATTTGAAGCTACTGGGATACAATGAGTATATTTTGTACATAAGGAGGACATAAATTTAAGAGGATTAGGGATAGAATGCTATGGTTTGAATGTCTGTGTCTCCTCCAAAATTTGTGTTGAAACTTAATCCTCAGTACAACAGTACTAAGAGGTGGGCCCTTTAGGAAGTGATTTAAGCCATGGGGGCTTACTCATCATTCATGAATTACTTCCTTACAGGAGGGTTTGAGGAGGCGAGCTTGCCCCTCTGTCTCTTCCTCCATGTGATGACACAGCTTTTGTACTCTCTGGAAGATGCAGCAAGAAGGTGGTGTCTTAGAAGGAAAAGAGCACCCATGAACAGACGTCCAACCCACCAGACTTCCCAGACTCCAGAACTGAGCAATAAATTTCTATTATTTGTAATTACCCAGTCTCGGGTATTTTGTTACAGCAGGGCAAGTGGACTATGAGACTCAGGTAATCAAGATGACTCAGAGGGCCATGTGTGGTGGCTCATGCCTGTATCTCTAGCACTCTGGGACGCTGAGGTGGCTGGATCCCTTGAGCTCAAGAGTTTGAGACCAACTTGAGCAAGAATGAGACCCTGTCTCTACTAAAAGTAGAAAAACTAGCTGGGCATTGTGGTGGAAGCCTGTAATCTCAGCTACTTGGGAGGCTGAGGCAGGAGGAGCACTTGAACCCAGGGGTTTGAGGTTGCTGTGAGCTATGGTGCCACAGCACTCTACTCAGGGCAACTGAGCGAGACTGTCTCAAAAAAATAAAAAGATGACTCAGACTATATCTTGTAGCTGAACTATGTGGAACATGTAACCTCTGGGGTTGTTGTGATGGGGAAAGAGGACTAAGGGGGCACATTAGCTTATATCTTCCTTAGTCTGAAAATCATACATGTCACTTCCTTCAGAGGCCATTAGCCAGATGTAGTCACACAATCTCAACCTAACTGCAAGGGATGCTGAGGAAAGAAGGGACCAGTGGAATATATATGAGTACTGTCTAGTGACTATGGTGAGCATAGTACATCAGTTCTATAATTATTTACTTGAGGACAAGAATCTGTTGTATTTGCCGGCATTTCCAAACATCTAGAGAAGTGCCTGACATTCAGTGTTCACTAATTGTTGAATCAATAGATGAATCAATGAATAAATAACACCTGAAGCTGACATGAGTCTACTCTGAAAAGTTCCTAGAGACAATTAGATACTCAAGTTCATATTAACATTTCAGAAATGGCTAGAGTTAACAAGAAGAGATATTTTGGTAAGAATTTGTTTGAAGTTGGCAAACTCATTCTCAAATGTAGTTACAGGTTACATGAAATCTTTTTTACAGGAGCTTAGTGATTCTTTAAATTGATTAAAAGATGAGGAATACAACATTCAACTCTCAAAGCCAGCTGAATTTTTGGTTTCATTTAAAAAATACACAAATTGTTGGGCCCTGCCATGTGCCTGAGGCCTAGTGCAACTTCCCGAGCCTGACTAGAAGCAGATCCATCGAGCTACTTCCGCGTAGCAACGACTCAGCAAGGCCCGGCCTGAAACTGCCTCTACCTAGATACAGCCAAT
>CAUYPK010094012.1:0-32637 GCA_963574355.1 Loris lydekkerianus
AATGTGTATTTAGTTTTGTTAGGATGAAATGTTCTGTATATGTCTGTTAAATTTAATTGTTGATGGTTAAGTTTATACTTTCTTTGCTTAGTTTCTTATTGGAGGATCTATCCAACATTGCCAAAGGGGTGTTAAAATCTCCAACTGTTATCATGCTGGAGGAAATCAAGTTGCTCATGTCTGTTAGAGTTTCTCTTATAAATTGAGGTGCATTCTGGTTGGGTGCATAAATGTTAACAATTGAAATCTCATCATGTTGAGTGTTGCCCTTAACACATATGAAGTAACCATCCTTATCTTTCCTTATTTTTGTTGGTTTAAAGCCTATTGTATCTGTGAATAAAATTGTAATACCTGCTTTTTTCTGATTTCCTATCTATAATTGATGACCATCCCTTCACCCTGAGTCTATATTTATCTTTTAAGGTAAGATGAGATTCTTGAATGAAGCAGGTATCTGGCCTGAGTTTTTGTATCCAGTCAGCCAACCTGTGCCTCTTTCTTTTTATTTATTTAATTGATTAAATCATAGCTGTGTACATTAATGCAATCACGGGGTACCATGAGCTGGTTTTATATACAATTTGAAATATTTTCATCACACTGGTTAACACAATCTGTGCCTCTTTAGAGGACAATTTGGGCCATTCACATTAATTGAGAGTATTGATAAGACTGGAAGTATTTTGGGTATCAAGTTTTTCAAAAGTTCAGTGGACATTTTTAATCCTTTTCCCACTGTGGAAGTTGGAATTTTGATCAAAAGTGTCTGAGTGAGTTTACTTTGGTGGTAGAGGATTGTGCTGGTCATTATGGAGGATAGATCTGAGAATACCTTGGAGAACTGGTTTAGTTATGGCAAATTTCTTCAACATGTGAATGTCATTAAAGTATTTAATTTCTCCATCATAAATGAAACTCAGTTTAGCTGGATACAGTATCCTGGGTTGAAAGTTATTTTGTTTTAGAAGATTAAGGGTTGATGACTACTCTCTTCTAGCTTGAAAGTTTTCAGCAGAGAAATCTGCAGTCATTCTAATATTCTTCCTTTTGTAGGTTATGTTTTCTTATGTCTAGCTGCTTTCAGAATTTTCTCCTTCATATTAACTTTGGTGAAGTTAATTATAACGTGTCTAAGAGATGTTTTATTTGAGTTGAGTTGTGCTGGGGTTCTGAAATTGTCTGCTATCTGAATTTCAGAATCTCTTGCCACATTTGGGAAGTTCTCATTGATTATTTCTTGTAGTAGAGCATCTGTGCCTTTCGAAGCAACCCCGTCGCCTTCAGGAATTCCTATAAGGTGATTATTTGTCTTCTTTGAATTATCCAAGAGCTCTCTGAGAGACTGATCCATTTTTGCTCTCCACTTCTCTTCCTCTTTGAGCATTTGGGAGTGTTCAAAAGCTTCGTCTTCAATGTCAGAGATCTTTTCTTCTACCTGCTCTATTCTGTTACTGAGGGATTCTACTGCATTTTTCAGATCATTGAGGGCTGCAAGTTCTTGCCTCAATGTGTCAAAATCTTTGGTGATTTTGTCTTTGAATTCATTTAATTCTTGAGATAACTGTTGAATTACTCCTTGAAATTTGAATTGCATCTTTACCTCCATTCTGATGATCTTATTTGCCATCCAAATTCTGAACTCAATTTCTGATATCTCAGCCATTTGTTTATGAATCAGATCATCTGGTATGTCTGTTTTATCATTTTTGGGGGGAGTTGATCTACTCTGATTATTCATGTTGCCAGAGTTTTTCCATTGATTCCACCCCATGATTATTTTTCACTGTTTGGCCAGATGGGCAAGTAAGGTAAAATTGGATTGAGGGCTTCTGTAGTTGTGGTTAGCCAATCTTTTGCCAAAGATCCAGGACTGGTGACTATAGCTTTTCCCCCTACAGCTTTGCAAAGGACCTGTACAGTATTACAGACTGAGGCTCTGGGGACCTACTTGGTGTGGTGGGGGTAGGTAGCTCTGTCTTGTATTCAGTTGGTCTTTTTCTGATCCTAGGGGATCAGTGACTCTGGGTTGAAATGTTAGCTGTGGAGAAATACAAACAACTAAGACACCCTGCCTCCTTCCCCCCCTGGGCAACAACTGGGAGAGGAAAATCAACTCTTCTCATTGCCACACAACCAGGGTGCTACCCAAGATGGTCCTTGGGTGATTGGCCCAGGTTAGGAGTTCCAAACCAATTGACCCAGTCAGTACCAACTCTCAAGTGGGAGAATTTGAAAGGTCTCCAGCAACTAGATAGCAGAGGACTACTGGCTGTTCAAATGTGGCTCACTCCAGCACTCTGTGGAGTCAGAAAGGCCCACCCGGTAGCAGAGATGGACCAGGAGGCTGGTATCTCTTTCCCTGCCTTGCACCTCTTTCATGCCCTGTCACTGGTAACCCTGTGGGGCTGTGGTTTTGCTCCCTCCAATAAGCAGATGTGCCAAGGCTTTGCATTTGCCAGAGTCAAAGGAAAGTTAATGCCCCCTCAGCCTGGCCACTGCCCTCTGCCACCTGCTGGCTGAGGGAGGTGCGGCCTGATTGTCTCGGGTACTCAATGGCAACTGGAGAGTGTTCCACCTAAGACCAGTCTGAACCTGAGGAAAACAAGAACCTCTGTCTTTTAAAAACATTTTTAATTGACATAAAAGCTTTCAAAAATTAGAATTTCTAACTTAAAACTTTTAAATCAACCTTCCCTGAAATTTAAAGAATATTATTTTTAATTGACATAAAAGATTTAAAATATTAGAATTTCTAGTACAAACATTAAAACCAACTTTTCTTGAAGTTTTCTTTTTCTATTTCCCCTCTAAATTATAGCTTCTGTTAATTTTTTCCCATAATGGGGGGTTTATGTATTTTTAAAATGTTATGTTTATTTAATATTTTATTAACATTTTAAATATTTAATACTTTTTTCCCTGTGAGATTTTTTAAAAATTAAATCATAGCTATGTACCTTAATGCATTTATGGGGTACAGTGTGCTGGTTTTATATACAATTTGAAATACTTACAACAAACTGGTTAATATAGCCTTTACCACACTTTCTTAATTATTATGTTAAGACATTTATACTCTACACTTAATAGATTTGACATGTATCCTTGTAAAATACACCATAGGTGTGGTCCCATGGATTACAGTCCCTCCACCTGGCTTCTCTCCTCTCCTGCTTCCATCCTTCCCCTCCCCCCTCCTCCTCTTCCCCCTTCATTTTGGGCCATGAATGGATTAATAAATTGTGGTATATGTACACCATGGAATATTATGAAGTCTTAAAAAAGATGGAGACTTTACCTCTCTTATGTTTACATGGATGGAGCTGGAACGTATTCTTCTTAGTAAAGTATCTCAAGAACGGAAGAAAAAGTATCCAATGTACTCTGCTCTACTATAAAATCATTATATAATTATCCATACTTCCATATGAAAGCTATAACTAAATTTTTCTTTAAGAGGGCCAGGACTTGGGGAAACAGACATGGTCCCTGCTCTCCCAGGGCTTAGGACAGCAGCATACACACAGCAGATCGTCAATAAATGTTTGTTGAATGAATAAGATTTTAGACATTTAGTGAAGTAAAACACATGTAAATATTTACCAGAAAATGGCAGAGTTTTCAGCAGTTTTTTAAGTTCCTTATCTGTAGTCTTTATTCCCATATCTTCCAGAAAACTCTTCACATCTCCAACATGAATCTTCTCTCCTTTAGAAAAAGGAAAACACAATTTCAGGTTATAAGAACTGTGTAGGTTTGGTGCCTGTAGCTCAGCGGCTAAGGCGCCAGCCACATACACTGGAACTGGCGGGTTCTATCCCAGCCCAGGCCTGCCAAAACAACAATGACAACTACGACCAAAAAAAAAAGAACTGTGTAATACAGTAGAACCTCTGTAAGTTGACCACCTAAAGGACTGCAACAAATTGGTCAACATATGGAGGTGATCAACATAAGGAACTAGGCCTAATGTACTGATATATACATGTGCATGTCTGGTCTATGAAAATTAGGTTAACTTAAGAAGGTGGCCAATGTAGGGAGGTGGTCAAGTATGGAGGTTGTACTGTATTTTATATTATAATAAACCTATCATATACAGAGCCACCATGCCCAGCCTATATGCAACATTTGATTCCATTCATTTGTCCTCTGTGTGATTACTGTGGCAAATACTGTGGATGGTCTGCTCATATCCCTTTGAGCCTTATTATTTCAGTGCATGCTAGCCCACTTTCAGTTGCTAGTATCTTGTTGTCTGTGGCATTTCTGCAGCTGCCAGAGTTCACTTTGCTTATGGTCAGATGGCTGGAAATGCCAGCAGCATAATACTGCTTTCTCCTCCTTTAAGCAGGTTTCAACTAATGACTCATATGAGTTGGTATAAAAATAACTTACTTCTATCACCCTTCCCTTGAGGCTATCTCATTTCCCAGATATCCCTTGTGGGATTAAGCTCCAATTACCTGCAATGATAACTTGTTTGATAAACAAATGCTTTATTGGCTGCCTTCATCCATGTTTCTCTTTGCCACTCCCCCAGTGTTTCCTGGGCTCACCTTCCCACTACTTGCATTTGTAATTGTACCTCAGGCTTTGTTTTCTGGGGTACCAAACCTAATTTAAATATCCTTCATCAGGCTTTCGGAGCACCATATTCTTTTGGTTTTCCACCTACATCACTGGCCACTCCTTGTTTGTACTGCTTTAAGATCTCTTAATATTGAAGCATTCCAGGATTCATTCTCAGTCCTCTTCTCATCTCTCCCTATATTTGCTCCTTAGGTAAATGCATTCAATCTCATGGCTTTAAATACCATCTATATGCCTATAGATTTCAGTTTTACATTTGTACCCAGATATATTTCTTGAATTTGAGTCTTTCTAACTTTGTACTTTACATCTGTATTTGGAGGTCTATTAGGTATTCAAAATGTCCCAAACCGAATTCTTAAATTTTCTTCCACCCAAATTTATACTACTGGCAACTTTTTCATCTCAGTTAATGGCAAGTCTATTATTTTAGCTAATTGTTTAGGACAAAAATCTAGGAAACACTCTTTTTAATTTACTTAACTTTAAAAATTATTATAGGTAAATAATAGTTGTGTATCTTTAAAGGGTACATATGAAGTTTTGATACAGGCATTACAGTGTGAATTAATCAAATCACACTGCAATTGGGAATTCCACACTTCAGACATTTATCATTTCTTTGTGTTAGGAACGTTCCAATTCTACTCTTTTAATTATTTTAAAGCATACCCTAACTTATTGACTTTAGTCACTTTATTGTGCTATCAAATATTGTTCATTTAAACCATATTTTAACCATTAACCATCCCCAATTCTCTCCCCTCCCTTCGCCGCTACCCTTCTAGCCTCTTATAACTATCATTCTACTCTCTGTTTCCACAAGATCAAATGTTTTTTGGTATTTACCTCCCACATGTGAGTGAGAACATTTGAGATTTATTTTTCTGTGCTTGGCTTATTTTACTTACATAATGTCTTCCAGTTCCATCCATATTGATACAATGAAAGGATTTCATTCTTTTTTGTGACAATATTCCACGTTGTGTACACCACAATTTCTTTATCCATTCATACATTTATGGACTCTTAAGTTTACTGAAAATATTTCTACCATTTAGAAGCATTCTTGACCTTTCTGTTTATCTTAGTACTTTACATCTAATCCATCAGAAAATTATGTTGACTCTTTTAAAAAATATATACAGAATCTAACTACTTTTCATCATCTCCATTGCCTTCTACCTTGGCTTATGTTATAATCATTTCTATTATTGGTTATCTGAAAGGTCCCCTAAATGGTTTATCTATTTCTTCTGCTGATTCCTTCCTTCCACTTCCCCAGACTATTTTCAACAGAAAGACGTGATTAAAACAGAAGTCAGATCACATCATGCCTCTGCTCTAAACCCTACAACAGCTTTCCATTTATCTCAGAAAGTAAGCTCAAGTCCTTGCTGGGCTTTCAAAGCCCTGACTGATCTTGTACCCGCTGCCTCTCTTATCTCATCCTCTGTTACTTTTTTCTTAGTTGCAAAGCTTCACCTGTACAGACCTACTCTTTGAAGAGCTGTTGTTCTTTGAATTCTCCAGGTATGTTTCTGCCTTTGAGTCTTTGCCCTCATCCCCTCTGCTTGCCATACTCTTTGTCTAGAAATCCCCACATGGCCAAAATCTTCATCTCCTTCAAGTTTTTGCTCAAATGTCAGGCCCCAAGGAGGCCTGATTATCCAGGTAAGAATACACTGCCTCCTTCCTCAACACACTCTGCTCTCCCAATCTCCTTTATTCTATTCCATGCTTCATTTTTTTCTCATAGCATTTATCAATCTTTAACATATTATATAATGTACTTTCTTTGATGTTTACTATTTATTACTTATTTCTTTTGCTAGAATGTGAGGGCAGTAACTTTGTTTCCTGACATAGCCTAAGTGCCTAGAACAACACCTAGGATATGATAAATACACCATAAATAATTGTTAAGTAAATGAATGGAGGAAACACTATTGTGTTAGAAATAGAGTTTCACCTAAAACTTTAAGATCACATAATATAGAATTAATTGCAATATCTCACTCACCAGTAATGTTTTTAACTTCATCCAGCAGCACATTCAAATCAATCTTCTTATTATCTTTAAGACAAAAAAGCATCAAAAAGATTTTATAGAACAATGATTTGAAATCCTTAAATCCCAAATTCAGTCATTAGAAAACATTTTCCTAGAAGTTTTTTTTTCATGCCAGATACTCCTCATTAATTTGATTAACATAGCTGTTGCTATCTACCCTATAAACTATCAAAATGCATAAATCACAACGTAAGAGCAAAGTTTAAACCATTCTACTTTCCTTCAGGACATGTACTATCATTAACTTAGTCCTTCCAGAAGTTGGAAAATTTTTTTAAATTAAAAAATTTTGCTTAAAAATGGTATTTCTGGCCAGGTGCTGTGGCTCGTGCCTATAATCCTAACACTTGAGGAGACTGAGGTGGGTGGAACCTTGAGGTCAAAAGTTCAAGACCAGACTGAGCAAGACCCCATCTCTACCAAAAATAAAAACACTAGTTTGGTGCTGTGGCAGATGCCTGTGATCTGAGGTACTGGGGAGGCTAAGGCAAGGGGATTGCTCAGGCCCCAGAGTTTGATGTTGCTGTGAGCTACAATGCCATTGCACTCTACCCAGGATGACAGAGTGAGACTCTGTCTCAAAAAATAAATAAAAATGGTTATTTCCATTTTGTCTGTGCTGACTTTACCTTTAGGTTTATGATCACGTTGGTGCCTAGTGATCCACTCGAAGATTCATGTTGGTATACATGTCTGGCTGTTCTCAGATTGCCAATGTGATCATTATCATGTTCATGTATTCAGTTAAAGTCCACTTGTGATGACAAAACTTTTGTTTTGTAGTGGTCATTCTCAATTAAAAGACATTTTTATAGACTTCTTTGGTCAGTATTTCTCAAATTAAGTTCTGAAGCCATGAAGGTCAATGGATACATTTTAAACAGTTTGTAAAATTGCAAGTTTGAGAAACATTGAATTGGGATTTTAACACAGTACTTAAAAGATCTTATCCCTCTAATAGGCAAGATTTGATTTGGAACTTTTTTTTTTTTGCAGTTTTTGGCCGGGGCTGGGTTTGAACCTGCCAGCTCCGGCATATGGGACCAGTGCCCTACTCCTTTGAGCCACAGGTTTGGAACTTTTAAAGCTGCCAATGGATACATTCATTTTACACATATGATTTGGTCAAGCTACTCAAATATGTTCACATTGTTTGTATTATTTGTAATACTCCTAAGACTTTAAATTCCCCTGAGGAAGAGATACCAAGAATTATTTTGCATTCCTGTAACCAGCTCTATAAGCAAGAAAAAACATTTAAATAGTGCTTTTAGTTCCTTTATGTTTCAAATGAGTTTTTAGTGATCACATTTTCATTAGAGCTGGCTGCTCTAAGTGGCCTTAAATTGATGGTACTGGTACCAAGCATTAAGTTTTATCTCAACACCAGTAGGTTAGCAACTGCAGTTTCAAAGTAGGCCAAGAATAGACAGACAGCTCTCAGTAAGATTGGATGATGGAAACTTTGTAACTTTGTTGTACTCCTGCATTCTTTTGAGTTTCTTTCCCAGGAATGGGGGAACCTCCTTATAACCAGGAGTTAACTACAGAGTCTGACACCACCTGTTTGTACAAAGAAGGTAAGTGTTACCCACCACAAATTATGTCTAAGGACTCACTGAGTCTGCACACAAGGCCGAAAGAATGACCAGTATTAATCCCTAGCTCTTTACAATACTAAAATCCCCACCTTGGGAGGGACTTACCAGCCACTTACCACTTTTTGATCACAGGATGCACGTACTAGCATGATTTCCCGTTGTGCTTGTGTGCCCTGCCTTCTACCCCAAACACATAATGATGCTTGCTCCCCTCATGCATTATTCATTTCACCTCCAGAAAAACCCCTGACCCTTTTGATTGAGGAGGTGGATTTGTGGCAGTTCATACTCCCATCTCCCAGTTGACGCTTCCACTGTAAAAAAAATCCTTTCTTCACGACAATCCTCTTTGTCTCAATAATTGGTTTTCTGTGCAGGGAGCAACAGTGAACCTCCCAATGCCTACTGTTACCTAGACATTAGTTTAATAGTTTACACAAGATTGATGTTCTATAAATGTTGGCTAAATAATAGTTATAGTAAAATGCACACAGAGAGAATGAATTAGCTTTAAAATCAACATATACTTCAAGTTCTTTGACGAATAATTTAGTTTTGCTTGTCCTTTTTATGCCTTTTTGATTGTAACAATCTTTTGTTTTTTTATGGTTTTATAATACTTTATTATTATATACATTGTCACATAAAAGTTATATAACAACTTTAAAATGGGATAAGGAAGAATCTTTTTTGGCTAGAAGTCTGTGCCTGCAAAGGACAGATACCACCATGCCCTTCACTTTCTGTGTCTCTAATTAGCTCCACTGGGGCTAATTAGGGCTTCACCATTTACTATTCTCTAAGGGCTTTGAAACAATTTTCTACCTTATCTCAGATGATTACATAGATGTACAAGGTACTCCACACGAATTATAGTGATAGCTTCATATTTTAAATCACTGTTCTGGTGATGTTTTAAGATAATAGGAAAACAGGGTAATCACAAGTATCTACATTTATTACTACGAAAGGGATTTAAAAACCAAAGAAAAAGTCATTTTTTTTTGAAAAATAGCTTATTTTATTAAGGCAAAAGTGTCAAGGGTCTAGAACTGTGACTGATAGACCACAGGCATTAAAGTTTATGGAATGAAAGAATGAAAGGTACTATTGATATAGAAGAGCATGTACAGTATTCATTGACTTGGATTAATTTTATATTTTTACTACTTCCTCTAGGAAGTTCCACTAGCATAAGACCATCTTAGGTGGTCTCAACCTTCCTAATGCTGCGACCCTTTAATACAGATGAGTCACCACGCTGGGTACTCGTATGTGGGTGTATCTGCATGTGGGCAGACCTGCATGGAGACTGACAGAGGAGCGGGGTCTCGGTTCCTAAGACCATTGGAAATATGTGTTTTCTGACCCCCAAAGGGGTTGCAACCCACAGGTTGAGAACTGCTGAATATATGCTGAATTTAATTAATTTCATTTGCAACATTTCTATGTTAAATTTCTTCTTAAATTTGTTTATTTTAGTAGTTTATGAAAGTATAGCATTGTAGTTAAGAGACAGTTTTTGGAGCCAGATTGCCTGCGTTCTTTTCCTGGCTTTACTATTTATTGTTCTTTGACTTTGGATAGGTTCTCTGTGCCTTAGTTTCCTTATATGTAAAATGGGGGCAAAAATAGAATCTACCTTATAGAGTTCTTTGGAAGATTAAATAAGTCAATACATGTAAAGTGCTTGGAATAGTGCCTTGGACATGTTGTGACTATGTGGTATTGGTCATTGCTATTTAATGCTGGATTAGCAATAGGGACTAAAAGATTAATATCCTGAGTGTTCTTGTTAGACCTTAGCATTTCCTGTGGTGTTACATGGAGAGTTGACACTTCCATCTTTTTGTTAGTGTTCTTAGTGATTCTTCCCAAGTGGTAGCCATTGGGCTCAGGCTGGTAGCTATAGTGAAGACCTTATTCTTGCTTTTTCTTCTTTTCATATATATCATATCTTCAATTATTCTAGTCCCACTACTAGCCTCATGCCCAAAGTTTTATTAAGGGGTACTTTGACATTCAAAACTCTCACCATCAACTGGCAGGTGCTCCTTCAGTATCTGGATTTCCTTCTCCTTGAGATCAATTCCCATGTTTTTTATGAAAGTTTCCATCTTATCTGAAGACAGCTTTATTCCTTAGGAAATAATGGGTAGATATAAGAAACATTCGTAATGATAAAAAGAGTTGGTCATTCTAGCTCATGCTCAGGTATCAATGCTACACAGAGATTGAAGAGCAAAGAACAATTACACCATTCAAGTAAACATGGCTTTGGGTCCTAAGTCAGGAATTTCAGCACTGATTTGTAGGATTCTGTTATGGCTTTTAGGAGAACTTTTAAGAGATGAAAGTGAGGAGTTAGGGGTTTCTGGTAAGTCATGGCAAAGATCAAAATCAATCTTTTTTAGATGTGTCTGCATAATAGGATTTGAAACTTGATAAAATAATGAAGAGAAATAAATGAATAAATCAAGTCCATGGATTTATTTCATCATAGTTCCCTGAAAAAAACTTTTTTTTTTTTTTTTTGAGACAGAGTCTCACTTTGTCACCCTTGGTAGAGTGCTGTGGTATCATAGTTCAAAGCAACCTCAAACTCTTGGGCTCAAGTGATCCTCTTGTCTCAGCCTCCCAAGTAGCTGGGACTACAGGTGCCCACTACAACGCCTGGCTATTTTTTAGAGACCGGGTCTCACTCTTGCTCAGGCTGGTCTTGAACTCTTAAGCTCAGACCATCCACCCTCGGTCACCCAAAGTGCTGGGATTACAGGCCCTGACAAAATTTTTAAAGTGTTTAAAAATCTGTCAATCTTTAATTGACAGATAATAATTGTATATGATTATAGGGTAGAATGTAAATAATTGTGGAATGACCAAATCAGGATAATCAGCGTATCTATCACCTCAAATACTTATGAGAACATTTAAAATCCTCTTTTGTAGCTATTTTGAAATATAACAGATTATTGTTAACTGTAGTCATCTTGCTCTGCAATAGAACACTAGAATTTATTCTTCCTATCGAACTATAACTTTGTATCTGTTGCCCAATATCTCCTAGAAATATTTTAATAAAATATATTTCTAGGTACTATCCTTAAAAATTCAAAATCAATAAAGCTAGAAAAGGCCTAGTGATCTGAACGCTGTAACATTTTTTCCCTTGGTGATTCTGATATATAAATATATTTGGGAACCAACGTTTTTAGGTCTTTAGAAATTATTAAAATCATTTTGGTGATTATAGTGTACCTAAAACCTGTAAAGATGAACACTGAATAATAAACAATTGAGATAGCAGAATTAATAATCTGAGAATTATAAAAATTGAAAACAATAGCAGGGTGGTGCCTATGGCAGTTTAGGCAAAGGAGTATGGTACTGGCCCCATATGCTGGAGGTGGTGGGTTCAAACCCAGCCCTGGCCAAAACTGCAAAAAGAAAACAACAGCAAAGCTTGATGGCTTCAGTTTTACCTGCCTTTTCATCATATGTCTAACTTACCTTCAAGACTCTCCAATTCTTTCATTAATCTGTTTTTATACACTTTTCCTTTGGCTGTAAGACAGAGAAAAATTCTAATCTCAGGCAGCAATGGAGATATTTTAAAAATAGTATAAAACATGTATAATTTCAGAAACATAGATTTTTTAAAAGTTTTGTTCCAGAAATTTATATATTTTTTCATTTTCAGGAATAAAGCTCAGGAATGGAAACAGATCTCAATTTGGTGAAATCATTTTGGGTGTGAGACCATGGAATATTCTTTATATAGGGAGTTATGAGTCATGAAAATTCATATGCTAAAGCTCCCTTGAAGGCTTCTGTGGTATTTTTAATGCTCACCATCAATTGGCAGATTATTTAGCAGTTGCATGGCTTTATCTTCTGTGAGATTTATCCCCATATTTTCCAGAAAATTTTCCAGGTTAGTAGTATCAATCTTCTCGCCTTTATAAAGTAAAGTGTAAACTTTATTGAAATCTGAAGAAAATAATGATTCTATATTATGATAAATGGCAATTTGGCATTGTTTGTTGATTAAACAGCAATGGAGTAAATCTGGCAAGAACACCAGCTATTGCTAGGACATAATCCTAGAGCTTTCAGGCTAAAATGATGAACAAAGTTAGGCTATGAGTCATTAGATGCAAACGTTCACCAGTAAATAGGTAGAATGAGAGAAAGTATCAGCAAGGGAAGCAGACAGGGGACCACCTACTGTCATAAGCATGGGTAAGACACAAAGCTAACAAGTTTGTTTGGTAATAGACTTAGTTTTAGCTCCTGGTTAGGAGGATGGAAATCTCCACTTACTCTTGCCCCAGCAACATCTCCTACTCTGCTTGCCAGGTGGCTCACCATTGTCCTTCACAATGGCTCTTTTCTCTAGCTTGAAGATGCACTTTATTTATTTGAACATGACCATAAGATTTATTTTTGTGCTTCCATCTTTTTACCCTAAAGATTTTATTATCTTCATAGCAAAATAAAAAATGAGGCTCAGAACTAGATCACTGGATCTTTGTATGTCCTTCTAGCTCAGAATGCTTGCATCTCCTAATAGCCAGCACTCCCTAGATCTACAGTTGGTCTCAATGCATTCAAACCTCAGAACGATCTTTTTCATAGTTTTATCCCCCTCTCTCAGAAAATAGTCTTAGACTGCCCCACGATAGCCACTCTGATTTTTTGTCATAATGCTTTTTTCTCTGGGGACACAGAAAACCTTTGTTATGTTTGCAGGAGCACTACTGGCATGGAAAAAAAGCTAAAGATGCAATTTAGACAGACAATTCAGATGTTCTAGTTATTTCCAATTCCTGCATAGGAAAATTCTTGTTTTTCATCCTCTGGAACTATAGTGCAGTGTTTCCGAGAAGAGAGGAATCTTTGAGGAGTTAATTAGTCATTTGCACAAGTGCCTGGGAAGAAATGTACATAAGAGTTATTTTCTCCAAGATGGTCCACACCTCTTTTGCAAAGCCTTGGGCCAGGGGAGATTCTAATATCCTCTTGTAACCAGCCCAGGGAATGACTCTTCAGACACAGCAGAGCAACTTCCCACTGTGCTAACTTTATCAGGCTTCTGACAAGACCTGGACATTCTGCCTCAAGGGCACTGATCTAACTGTATCTTTTCTTCTGTATCATTCTCATTCTCCGAAATAAAAGCCCCTCAATGGCTCGGCACTTGCAGCTCAGCTGCTAGGGCGCCAGCCACATACCCTGGAGCTGGTGAGTTCAAACCCAGTCCAGGCCTGCCAAGCAACAATGACAACTACAACCAGGTGTTGTTGTGGGTGTCTATAGTCCTAGCTACTTGGGAAGTTGAGGCAAGAGAATCATTTAATCCCAAGAGTTGGAGGTTGCTGTGAGCTGTGACACCATAGCACTCTACTGAGGGTGACATAGTGAAACTCTGTCTCAATAAATAAATAAATAAATAAATAAATAAATAAATAAATAAATAAAATAAATAAAATCCCCTCAAATTTTTCTATCCTTTTAGTCTATTCTGTTTTACCACCTTGAGCTTTTCTTTCCATCATTAGCTTATTTTCAACCCTTCTCATAGTGTCCTCTGGAATTTTCATTAAAAATTAATTTCTCTATCTCTTATGGACTATTCTTTTTACCATCTTTCCTAACTGAACTTTGCCTCTTCTTAATAGACTTTTCTGCCTTTTTTGAGAGAGAAAACCAGGCATTTTTCTATACCCCACTTGTCTCAAGGCTTGGCATTTTACTAGATTGCAATTGCTGCTTTCCAACCATAACCAAGCCTCTCCTAAGATTTATGAAATTTGGCTTTATTGTTCTTGTAAACTACAAATGTCTTGTTCACTTCCAAAGCCTATCCCAAGACCCACAATCTTTTGCATCCAAACTCCCAGTTCCTGGTTATTATTACAGGGAATTCCAGACTTTATATAGATAACTCATCCCAAAATGTGGGATTTCTTGACCTTCTTATTCTCAGTGATGACCTCTTAAATCCTGTACTAGTTAACCATCAAGGACACATCCTGGACTTTTTCATCACCTAGAAATGCTTTACCTCTAAAATCTTAAAATATTTTTTCTTTTTTTCTTTTTGGGGATTCACTGAGGGTACAATGAGCTTATAGTGCTTGTGTTTGCTGGGTGTAGTCCCTCTATTAATAGTGTCCTTCCCCCAAGAGGTGTATCACACACCATGGCCCTATACCCCCTACTCCCCCTCATCCCACCATGTACTAGAATCAATTATCCTCATTTTAGAATTGAGTATATTGGATTCTTGCTTCTCTATTCTTGTGATCCTTTACTAAGGAGAATGTATTTCAACTCAATCCAAATTAATGCAAAAGATGTAAAGTCACCATCCTCTTTTTAGTCCCTGTATAATAGTATTTCATGGTATACATATACCACATCTTGTTAATCCATTCCTGGATTAGTGGGCATTTAGGTTATTTTCACAATTTGGCAATTGTAAATTGGTCTGTGATAAACAGTCTAGTGCAAATGTCCTTATGCTGAAATGATTTTTTTGCCTTTTGGGTAGAGGCCCAGTAACAGGATTGCAGGATCAAATGGGAGGTCTAGGTTGAGTTCTTTGAGGGTTCTCCGCACTTCCTTGTTGTATTAGTTTGTAGTCCCACAGTGTAAAAGTATTCCCTTCTCTCCACAACCACACTAGCATCTGCAGATTTGAGGGTTTGTGATGTGGGCCATTGTCACTGGGGTTAGGTAATATGTTAGGGTGGTTTTGATTTGTATTTCTCTGATAATTAGGTAAAATCTTAAATTCTAACATGCTGACTTCTGTCCAGAACCATGTATTGTTCCATTTATTTTACTTTCTAACACTACACCCATTATATTTCTATCAAGACTTTCATTCCCCTTTTCTTGCTTTCCTCCAAGTTCACAATTTTACTCATAATTTCACTTCTTTCCCTATCCACACTTAGACCACTTAACCACTTTCTTGAACTATACCTTCACAGTCTTTATGCTTTCATTCTTTTAGCACATCATCCTGAGAATCTCCTAATTTGGTCTGACTGAAGAATATCATATAATACTGTGGGAACAGGTTACAAATAAATTCCCTTGGAATAGAACCTAATCAATGTCCCAAGAACTTTCTGACATAGACATACAGATGTGGTCAGATGTTATGCTAACCTGGGTTATTTTAAAAACAACCTGATTAAAACCCCTCTCAGAAATTACGACCTGCTTCAAAAAAGAAAAAAGGGGAAAATATAGGATAGAGCATTGGATTAAAAGTGCGAGGCACTGAGGACAGAGTGATCTGGGAAAAAGCCAAGCATCACTGCTGGCCCTGAGTGCTAAAGACAATACTCACTAGACAGAGTATACTCTCCTAACATTAAGTCATGTATTAGAAATGATAAGAAAAAGATAAGACAGAAATGCAATATACAGAAAATGTTAAGATCAATGACGCAGTTAAAGAAAAAGTACTTGTTTTTTAACCTTGACTCTCTCTTTATAGTTTTCTGCTGTGTTGTATTTTCTCATGCCCAGGATTCAATAAAAGCCTGTGAGGAACATAGGGAGTGGGGGAGAGGCCCATGATTGTCTCTCCATTAGGAGGGCTTGCTAGTGTTGACCTCCCTGGGTCCTGGGTTCCATGAAAATGGACAGAGTAGGTATTTTTGTTTTGTATTGTGTAGCACCAACATAAATCAAAACCACCTTGAGATATCATCTAACCCTGTTAAGATTAGCCCACATAACAAAATCCCTAAACTACAGATGTTGGTGTAGATGTGGAAAGAAGGGAACACTTCTAACTGCTGGTGGGAATGCAAGCTAATATGGCCTTTTTGGAAAGAAGTTTGGAGAATACTCAAGGAACTAAAAGTAGACCTACCATTTGATCCTGCAATTCCTCTACTAGGTATATACCCAGGTGATCAAAAATCATTTTACAACAAAGACATCTGCACCAGAATGTTTATTACAACCCAATTCTTAATTGCCAAGACATGGAAACAGCTCAAGTGCCCATCAACCCATGAATGGATCAACAAATTGTGGTATATGTATACCATGGAATACTATGTAGCCATAAAGATGGAGAATTCACATCTTTTACATTTACCTGGATGGAGCTGGAACATATTCTTCTTAGTAAAGTATCTCAAGAATGAAAAAAAAGTATCCAATGTACTCAATACTACTATGAAATCAATATATAATCACCTACACATTCATACTAATGCATTGTAAAACATAACTATAGTCCAGAAAATAGGATGGAAAACGAGAGAGAGGAGAGGGGCGGGCAGAGGATGGGAGGAGGGAGGGTATTTGGGGGGACCTCACCTAATGTACATGATGCAATGATACATTTCAAAACTATTAAGAAAAGAGTATAATTGTCTTATCACAACAAATAAGTAAGCAAGGTGATGGATGTGTTAATCAGTTCGATGTAAGCATTTCACATTGTATGTCAAATCAGTACACTCAACCCAATAAATGCATCAATGTACACAGTCATGATTTAATTAAAAATTAGATAAATAAAAATTTTTTTTAAAAAGTTGCCATTATGTATATATAATATCTAACTGTGATTAGTCTCTTGTACTCCTCAGCAATGCCTCCATATATTTGTAACGTCAATTCCTATTCTCTATCAGAGTTAAACACATATAATATCAATACCCACTTCATGTATTACCTACTCTATTAAATTATGAAGACTCATTAGTTTCTAGGTGAGTGATAGTGACATTCTCCAAAATAAGGAATTCAGTAAAAAATTTATAAGTAAAGACAGAGTTTCCATGTTGGTGCACATGACCATTCTGCCCTTCTTTACTTTGTATAGGTTCATATATGCAGGCTACCTTCTTTACTTATATCGGCTCCTACACCATTTTATCTAAAAAGAATTATTTACAGTATTTTTATCTGCTTTTATATAGATACTTCCTTTTATAGGCAGATAAAAATACTGGGGAATTTACTTATATGCACTTTTCCTGCCCCAACTACATAACTTCTGGAAGGCTGGTTTTTATAGATACATACATGCGATGTAGTAGGTGATCAATAATAAATAAAAATCTAACTCACCTGTAAAAAGATTCCCTTCATCCATTACCACATCCACTTTAACCTTCCCTTCATCTGTCAGACAAGACAGAATTTTATGTATAAAGACAATAATACAGAGAAATAAAAACTATGAAAGTCATACATCTAGGTAAAACATATAAACTCAACAAATTTTTATGATTTGTTCTAGAATATATCATATTTTCATTCCAGATGGAAAATACAGATAGACAAAACTTAGATTATAAAAAAGGATACTTCACATGTCTTTTTATTCTATTAAGATAGTAAAATTCATATAGTAGAATGCTGAGCTGACACTGAAAAACTTGCCCCCTCTTCTTTCACACATGGAACAAATTTGTTTTACTGATTATAAGGCTACCAAGAAACTTAAAAAATGGCAAATGCTCCAGTAGAAAAGATTTGACTTAGGGTATTAACAGCACTGTTTCTACACTTGATTTAGCTTATGCTGTCTGTTGTTTCTTTCACTATCCACATTCAATATAAAAAAAAAGGGCTTTGAGTAATCTGATTGAACTTCAACAATATGTTAAAATTTTTGTTTTTTAAGTATTTATTTTTCTTTTAAATGGGGGAATTTAAAGGAGACTGTGTGATAGATGGTTAATTCCTCCTTTTCCATTCTTATGTATTTCAATTAGCCCCACAGAAGATCCGTGAATAGCCGATGAAGTCTCTAATGTATTTCTTACAGGATCATTAACTTGAAAAGTAGTACTCAAGGAGATGGTTGATATTTTGGTTGATACTGCCAGAACCAAAATCACTGTGATATTCCAGTAAAGTTTTAAGATAACTGGAAAATGGGATAAGAAAAAACATCTAGTTCCTTTTACAGGCAAATAAAAATCCTGGGGAGTTACTTATTTCCAGTAACAAGGAAAAAATAAGCTATAGAAAATTTACTTTTTTCCAACCAGAGCAAAGGCTTAACTAAGTGACAATGTCTTGAGATGAATGCATATTAGTTGTTTTATTACTGGTGGCTTGGCACCTGTAGCTCAAGCGGCTAGGGTGCCAGCCACATACACCGGGGCTGGTGGGTTCGAATCCAGCCCAGGGCCGCCAAACAACAATGACAACTACAACCAAAAAATAGCCGGGTGTTGTGGCCAGTGCCTGTAGACCCAGCTACTTGGGAGGCTAAGGCAAGAGAATCGCTTAAGTCCAAGAGTTTGAGGTTGCTGTGAGCTATGATGCTACAGCACTCTACCCAGGACAACAGCTTGAGACTCTGTCTCAAAAAAAAAAAAAAAAAAATGCTACTACTAAATGCTTACTATATGCTAAAGCCTATGCTAAGAACTTGTAACAATTATGAAACATACTCATTGTCTTCTTTTCAATATAAGGGAACTAAGATTCAGATGGGGTTAATTTGACCAGTCTTGCAGGGCCAAGAATTTTCAGAGCTGGTATTCAAATATGCATTTGGCTGATTCCAAATTCTCTTCTTTCCCTAATGCCATATAATCAGTGGAACCAGTGGGATGCATTCCAGGTTTTTGTTTTGTTGTTTTTCCAAAGAAGGCTATTATTTTGGGGAAATTTTCTTATTGTATACCTGTCAGTCTTACTGATATGAAGCCATGCTGGCATATGCTAGGTGTGTTATTTCTGGTAGTTCAGAATTTATATAAATTCTTTTCCACCTTTCTTTTACTACTTTTTTCCTCCTTATAATTTGCTTACTTTCAAACTTTCCCTTTCAGGTATTCCCTCCATTTATTAATTTATTTGCTTCTTCCTTTGTTCTGTTAATAGTCTTGTAAGTACTCTAACATATTGCTGAAGCTTTGCTAAATTTGTAGACTGCTAACTTCCTAAAGATAAAATGAATTATTAGAGTATTCAACCATATCTTCATGCATATTTCTAACTCAACGTCTGATAGGTTCCCAAACTCAACTTGTCTAAAACTGAAACTACTCTCCTAACCCCATAAACTGAACCTTTTCCTGAATTCTTGAATTGGCTTATATAATAATATGACTGATAAATTCAAGATATCTTTTCCCAATTTTTTTCCACTTTTTCATAACTCACATGTAATCCATAATTAAGCCTTATTAATTTTAAATTTAAAACTAATATAAACTTATTTATTAATTTTAATAAATAAATTTTAATTCTACAATCTTTCCCTAATCAATCTCATATTCATCATTAAGTTCACTTCTCTTGCCTATGCTCTCATCATCTCTTGTTGGATCATGGCAATATCTTTCAAATTTAAGTCTTTGCTTCCAATAATGCCTTTGTATTACCATCAGCCCTGATCTTCCAAAAGAGAAATACTCTAGATATACCACTGTCTATAATATGATGGCTAAATTGGAAGGGAGAAACAGACAATTAAAGTGTAATAGTTGGAATCTTCAGTACTCCACTCTCAACAATGGATAGAACAACTCAATAGAAAATCCATAGCATAAAGAAGATCTGAACATTATCAACATTCATTCATTGAAACATTCTCCAGGATAGACCATATGGTAGACCACAAGACAAGGCTCATTCAGTTTAAAAGTACTGAAATCATAGACAGTATGTTCTCTTACCACAAAAGAATTAATTCAAAGTCAATAGCAGATGGAAATTTGGGAAATCAATAAATATTTTAAAATTAACACATTTCTAAATACCCATGGATCAAGAAGAAATCACTTGGGAAATTAGAAAGTATTTTGAACAGAGTGAAAATGAAAATACAACATATCAAAAAATTTGGGATACAGTTAAAGCTCAGAGGAAATTTTCTGGTTGTAAACAGTTACATTAGAAAAAAGGGAAGATTTTAAATTAATAATATAAAATTTCACCTTAAGAATCTAGAAAAATAAAAACAAACTAAACCCAAGATAAGTTAAAAGAAGGAAATAATAAAGATTTGAGATGAAAATAAAATGGAAAACAGAAAATAAATAGGGAATATTGATATTGGTTCTTTGAAAAGATCAACAAATATTGATAAACTTTTAGCTAGACTAACTAAGTAAAAAAGACACAGATCAAAATTAGGAGAGAGGACATGATCACTGACTCTACAGCAAATAAAATAATTATAAAGGAATACCATGAACAACTTCATACCAACGAGTCAGACAACTTAGATGAAATAGATAAACTTCTAGAAAGGCACAAAGCTTACCTTTTTGGCCTTTTTTTTTTTTTTTCTCTCCTAGCCTTCTGTGATTTTATATACATTTATGCTTTTGTATGCATTGATTTTCTCATCCAGAATGCCTTTTTTAACTGAAGAATTTTTACGCATCTTCTGACAAGCCTTTCTCTGATTCCTTTCTAGCACACTTAACTCTTCAGAATCTCACTGTACATATTTTGTAGTATTATAGAATTACCACATAGAATTATGATGAACTATCAACATGTGAGATATCTTATTAGACTATGAGGTCAAAGAACCAGTCATCTTTTTTTTTTGTCCTCCTAATAGTTAATATGCATTAATATGAGGCACTCAAGAAAATCCAATGCATGAATTGATAAATTCTTAAGGACTGGACTCTTATTTTTTAATTTATTTTTTAAAGCTTCTGCACTTCTCATACTACTCTCAGAAATTCTCATAAATCCAAAGTTTCACTTAAAAAGCAGCTCACCATCAATGGGCAGGTTGTTTATCAGGTCTTTATATTCCTCTTCTTCAAGCTTAAAGCCCATATTTTCCATGAAGCCTTCTAGCTTACTAGCACTAAGAGTCACTCCTTAGGAAAAAAGAGGATGAGAATGATAATAACAATAATGACAAAGTGAAAAATGTTAAGTATGTTCATGAATTAATTTCAGGGTAAACATTAAACGAAACAATAAAGTTGTTTTTGGGAAAAGACCTGTTTTGGGAATCAGGAACAGAACTAGCTCTGTCATTTTTGTTCAAAGGATCTGTCTTTTATGAGACATTTATGAGGAAGAAACTAAATAGGAAAGTATGATGAATTCTGGTGAGAAACTGTCTTTATATTTCTATTTAGAAAACAGACTTGAGCCGGGGTTGGTGGCTTGCGCCTGTTGTCCCAGCACTTGGGAGGCCAAAGAGGGTGGCTTGCCTGAACTCAGAGGTTCAAGACTAGCCTGAGCAAGAGTGAGACTTTGTCTCTAAAAATAGCCAGGCATTGTGGTGGGCTCCTGTAGTCCCAGCTACTTAGAAGGCTGAGGCAAGAGAATCACTTAAGCATAGGAGTTTGAGGTTGCCACGTACTGAGGCTAGCGGGTTTGAACCCACTCCAGGACAGCTAAACAACAATGACAACTGCACAATTGCAACAAAAAATAGCTGGGCATGTGGTGGGCGCCTGTAGTCCCAGCTACTTAGGAGGCTGAGGCAAGAGAATCGCTAAAGCCCAAGAGTTTGAGGTTGTTGTGAATTGTGACACTACAGCATTCTACCAACAGCAACGTAATGACAATCTGTCTAAAAAAAAAAAAAAAAAAAAAAAAAAAAGAAAAGAAAAGAAAAGAAAAGAAAAGAAAACAGACTTGAAATGAAATGCAGAGTCAAAAATCATTTTGTTCAAAGTAGTAAATAATGAGACAAAACCACTCAAATAGATAGGTTAATAGACAAATTTGTCACCACCAAAAATATATGTGTGTTTAAAAAAGTAAATGCAAAATGAAAGAAGTCTGGGTTTCACCTGATTTCTTACTTACCTTTGAGAGATTTTATGCCATCTAGCAAATGATGCTTATACAATTTTTCAGCAGCTATAAGATAAGGTAGGATAGAGTTATTTGTAAAGAGACCTCAAATAAGTCAAAATCCAGCAATTCCAGAAAAAACTTTACAATTTTACTATTTCCCCCCTATTAATAACCCAAAATAAGAATTAGACCAATAGAAGACTCTTTAATATAGTAAACTTACCCACTTCTTTTTTGGACAATTTAAACAGTTTCTTATTGGTACCTTGCCATGCCTTTGTTTCGTCTCTCTTTTCCTCTAATTTCTTCCCTCTACCCTCTGTTTAAGATCACGCATATTAATGCTCGTATACATAATGTTAGGTATAGTGGGACTCAAGAGTGGGACTGCTGATTCCTAAGCTAAAAAACCTGATGATTATGAAAGATTTCTTTGAATGATAGTATTGAGCATTTCTATAGATTTTTCACGACTTCAAATGAATGTTGTTTCAGATATTTTCATTGACAAGTCCATAAAAAGAATTCTTCTCCAAGGTAATTCCTTAGTAAGACATCATCTGTTACCATCACAGGTTTCATACTTTACAGAGATTCAAATATTGCTTTCTATTGCCACATAGATGGTGAATGGATTTTTGGTTCCCTCCCCAAATCAACCCTAGAGTAGCTGAAGTTTCAGCAGAAATTTGAATTTTAGGAACTAAGTAAAAAGCCACCACAAAACCCTTGGGAAATGGAAAGCTGAACATGTGTGTGTGTGCGTGTGTGTCTGTGTGTGTTTACAGCCTAGAGTGAAGGGCTTCTAGCAGTGGCAGTACCATATAAAAGACCAATGGGAAAAACTTTTTTAAATTTATGACCTTGTCTTTCAGTATCACAAACCTGAAATTATCATTGCCTATTCTTTCACTACTGAAAGCACCAGCAAAAGCCTAGACCACTGCTGCAGGTGTCTGGAGGGTACCATCAGGGCAGCACATAAGCCCTTCAGGAGTGAAGTGCTAAGGTAAACAGATGACAATTGATAAGGTATTCTCAAGTATTTTTATCTAAACTTAACCTTTATGACTGGTGGATCTCCTTCTTACAATTTTACTTCTAAGTTTAACGGTGAAACTCTGACCAGAGGAGCTATCTGAACAGTGTCAACTCAAGGAAATGATCAACAGTGACTGGGTCTCTCTGCCCTGGGGATCATCATCTTTTTCCTCCTTAAATCCAACAGTGTGTACGTGGACTGGCACCTATCCTTGAGTCTTTAGTGAAGCACATTTCCAGACATAGTAATGATAATTCCAAGAGAATGAGGAGTATAACTACTTCAAAAGAAAACAAACTTATGAGCCTATACTACCTGAATCAGAATTACTGGAAGAAAAGGACTAGAAATTTTAAATAAGCATGATAAATATATTAGTAAGAGAAGCAATGACATTAGCAAAATGTAATAAGAACAAGAAAGTATAATGAGAATACATGGAAATACGAGGTATAAAAACAACGGGTATACAAAGGTTGAAATAAAGAAACACAATAGACGAGATAGAGTAGAGAGGAAATAGATGAAAAGTTAACTAGTGGGCTTTCTGATCAGATTGAGGAACTCTCTCAGAGGGCAGCAGAAAAGGATAAAGAGGTAAGAAATGGAAAGTTACAAGGTGTGAGAATAGAAGTAGGAATACTAAATTTTGGGTAACAAGAATTCCAGAGGAGGGAAAAATAAAAATAGTGAAGAAAAAATATTTGAAGAAACAATGAAAATAAAATTTCTAAGATTAAAGAAAGATGAAAAATCTTATATTAAAAGGGCTTATAGAGGTTCAAATAGAAGACATCAGGAAAATTTCTACCGAGACACTATAATTACTTTCAAAATATCAAGAAGATTAATTCTAAAATCTTTCAAAGGGAAAATAAGGTCATGTACAAAGGAAGAAAAATCAGATTGATACCAGGTATCTCAAAAGAAATGATAGATTCTGAAAGGCAATGGACTAATATTATTTGATTAGTGAAAGAAAATTATTTGATTATTTGATAGTGAAAGAAAAAAACTTTGAGTTGTCACAAAGTGTCATTTAAGAACGAAGGCATAATAAAAATATTCTCAGGCATTCAAGATTCAAGATTCACCATAGAGATGCATATTGAAAATACCTTTTAAAACATACTCAATAAATGAAACAAATCCAGAAAATGCTGCAAAGGGTACGGAAAGAATGATCACATACCTTAGTAAAGTTTATTGCTGATTTATAAAAAGTTTAGGTACAGAGAAAAAAATAGAAATTATTTTACTCAGATTTGAATTCTAGAGAAATACCAATGTGGGATCTGAAAGTGTACTAAAAATCCTTGTCTTATCACGGGTAAGATATAGATTGACAAGTTTAAGAAGATAAACGGCAATAAATGGAGGTCTGAAGGTCAACCACTATAATTTTTCAACCTGCAGAGGAAAATCCAATGAATCTAATGGTAATTATAAAGGAAGAAAAAAGAAAAAAAAGAATACTGTAAATGGAAACTATGAAATACAACAGCAAAATCATATCCTGTATAAAAGTAACTATGGTAATTATAAATAAATTTAACTCAACAATTATAAAATAGAAACTCTCATTTTATATTAAAAACAAAATCAAATAATATATTGTCTACAAGATACATACTTAGAACAAAAAGACACAGAAAAGTTAAAAAGCATGGATATGTCTTTCAGAAGCTTGTGAAATTTTTGACTGCAAAGACCTATTTTATGTTGAACAGTAAGACTCTAGGATATAACTTCATATTTCCTGAATCTAGAAAAATATGTTAAAGTAGAAATAATTTAATATTCCATAATTGAATTTTCATTAAAAATCTAGTAACTAGCATCTTTTAAAATTTTGTATTTTAAACATTAAAAAAAAATTTAACGTTTTTACTTTAATTCTTTTTCTGATCCTCACCATCATTATTTCACATATGGATTAGACCTAAACTATTGATTAAACTGATTCAAATTAATAATGTATCTCTCCATATGTTGTGAAAGTCACTGTGTACTCTATACTATGTCAACATGAGATTTCACATGGCTCTCCAAACATGCCCTGGCTGGGTGTGTCTCTGTGCCTTTTTTATGCTTTTCCTTTTAGTTCTTGCCATCTTCTATTATGGAACTTTCCAGGTTCATTTGAAATAATATCCACTCTGAGAAGCCTTAGAGTCTTGTTATAATTGGTCAATCTTCCCCATACTTTTATATAATAGCAGTTAATACTTAATAATATTATAGCACTTTCCATAGTATACAGCATTATTTTTTGGCATGTGCTGTTCATATACATTGAGCTATTCTAGGACCTGCACTTTGCCTTATTTATCTTTGTTACTCAGAATCCAGTATAATATCTAGTGGCAACCAATTAGCTTTTATTGAATGGATGAATATTTCATTGGCAAATTAATGCTTACCATCAATCAGCAAACTTTTCATTAATGGTGCGTTTTCCTTTAGTTGTTGGAGTTTTAGCCCTATGTCGTTCAGAATATTTTCTAGGTCTGCGTGGTTAATTTCTTCCCCTTAAAAAAATCATGGTAAAAGGTCAATTTCAATGACAATAATAAGTCCTATTGCATCTGTGTAGCATCACCTTCATATATAGAATTAAAAGCAGCAGAAACATTGGCATTGTCTAATTATATAGAATTAGAAAAGGGATTCAGAATAGAACTTCTTTCTGATAAAAGGGAGCTCTTCAATGTTGGGAACAAGAAACAAACAGCACAGAAAGTTGGCATTTTTGTAACAGTTCACTAAACAAGTAGTATAAATAATTCTGCCAACATGTAATATTTGCTCTAATATTTTATTTTTGCCTGCATTATGAGTTTCTTCACAGTGGTCACATTACTTGTATGTGTAATTTGGTAATTTTGCTATTAAAATAGTAGAGAAGGAAATTATATTATTTTTCCTTCTTGTTATTTAGGGTTTATACTATGGCCTTTTAAATAAAACATATGTAATAACTGATTATAATAATGAGTAACATTCAGTTTATAAAGCATGTCTCTTTAGTAGTATATAGATTACTGATAAAAATAGATAAAATGACAAAATTAATATGTATGTTATGGACAGGATAGCAGAAAATACTTAAAAATAACTTCTTTTGTTAATCATTTACCTTATTTATATTGTCCTTTTATTGTTTCTTAAGACTCACCTAAAATTTCATCTACTTCATCCAGAAGTAAACCCATTTGAACTTTTTTCTCATCTACAAGACAAGAGACAATTAGATATGCTCCTGCTATGGACTGAATTATGTCCTCCAAAATTCATATGTTGAAGCCTTAACCCCCAATGTTATTGATTTGGAGATATGGTCTTTAGAAGGTAATTAAGGTTGAGTCCAAGGTGGGTAGATTGCTTGAGCTCAGGAGTTTGAGACCAGCCTGAGCAAGAGTGACACCCCATCTCTAAAAATAGCTGGGTGTTGTTGCAGGCGCCTGTAGTCCCAGCTACTTGGGAGGCTGAGGAAAGAGGATTGCTTGAGCCCAAGAGTTTGAGGTTGCTGTGAGCTATGACACCATGGTACTCTACCAAGGGCAATAAAGTAAGACTGTCTCAAAAAAAAAAAAAAAAAAAGAAGGTAATTAACGTTAAGTGATGTTATAAGGGTGGGGCTGTGGCCTTATAAGATGAGGAAGGTAGAGAGAAGGTCTCTTTGCCTTTTTCTCCACCAGGACGTGAAGACATAGTTGAGAAGGCAGCTGTCCTCAAGCCAGGGACAGAGACCTCCCAGAAACTGAATCAGTCTGCCCTTGATCTTGGACTTCTCAGATTCCAAAACTATGAGAAAATAAATTTCTGTCTCCTCTTCCTTTTTTCCTCCCTCCTTCCCTCCCTCCCTCCCTCCCTTCTTTCCAACTCTGGGAGGGCAGTGGCACAATCATTTGTAGCTCACTATAACCTTGAAATCTCAGGCTCAAGCCATTCTCTTGCCTTAGCTTCCCAAGTAGCTAGGATTATAGGTATGCACAACTAAACTTGGCTAATTAAAAATAACTTTTTTGTAAAGACATAGTCTTGCTACGTTGCCTAGACTAGTCAATCTCTATCGTTTAAGTCATTTAGTCTATGACATAGTATTTTGTTATGACTGCTCAAGTAGACTAATACAAGTTACAATTACAGGGTCTCAGTCTGTTGCCCAGGCTAGAGTGTATTTGTGTGATCATAGCTCACTGTAACCTCAAATTCTTGGGCTCTATTGATCCTCTTGCTTCAGCCTCCCAAGCAGCTAGGACTACAGTTTCATGCCACCATACCAATTAAAAATTTTTTTGTTTGCTCTGTTGCCTAGGCTGGGCTCAAACTCCTGACCTCAAGCAATCATCTTGCTTTAGCCTCCCAATGTTCTGGGATTATAGGTGTGAGCCACTGCATCTAGCCTAATTATATAAATTATTTATTTATTTATTTGAGACATTGTCTCACTTTGTTGCCCTCAGTAGAGTGCTTGATGTCATAGCTCACAGCAATCTCAAACTCTTGGGCTAAAGTGATCCTCTTGCCTCAGCCTCCCAAGTAGCTGAGACTACAGGCCCCTGCCACAATACCCTTCTATTTTTAGAGACAGGTCTTGCTCTTGCTCAGGCTGGTCTCGAACTCCTGAGCTCAGGCAATCTGCCTGCCTTGGCCTCCCAGAGTGTTAGGATTACAGGTGTAAGCTACTGTGCCTGGCCAATTACATAAAATTCTTAAACTGTGAAATAATTGTTAAGGATTTAGTAGTTGCCTAGATTTTTTTCTGATTAGATATATTCTTATCAGTTTATATAATCATAAAGTTGAGAAAAAAGAACTTAAATATGATAAACACGTTTTTCTTGTTTTTGTTCCTCACTCATTGATGTAAGAAAGGAAACAAAAAATTATTTTTATTTCTGAATTCGTCAAATATTTGTTGGGTGCCTGCTATGTACCAGGTCCTGTTTCCAGTGCTGGGGATACAAAAGCATACAAAATGAAGTCTCTGTTTCTGTGGCAGCAATACTAACATCAAAGCAACCGATGGGTTATAAACAATTTCAGACCCAACAATAGAGTACATCTTAGAAACATAGAAATTTATTTCCTCCTAATTATTAATATTTCAAATACAGACAGCACAAAAGTATATAAATTTTAAGAAAGGAAAAAACTGTATTAAAATTATAATGCTCAACATATATCAATAGCAAAAGATGAATAAAAGTCACATTTAACTTCTGCAATTGTAAGAGGTGCTCAAAATGGTTATCATCATCATTCAGACACTTCTTATTACAGCAAACTACTGCTTGAGTAACATCAACTAAAGTGTCCACTGTCCACTTGTATTGCTGCACATGCTGTTTCACTTTCATCTCTGAGTACTGCCAGTGTAGCCAGTACTCTACAGTACACCATATTCTCTAAGGGCCCCCTCAGGTAGAAGTCAAGAGGTGTTAAGTAAGGAAAATGTGGGGGAAACTCAACCACATCTCTTCCTCCTATCCATTGTCCTGGAAAATTCTCATCCAGGTGGCTCTCAAATTTCAGGGCATAATAGGGATGAAAACTTTCCATCTTGCTGTTTTAAGAATGTGTCGTATGCTTGTTCTGCCCACTCCTGTCTTATGCTCACACTGTTTGGTAGACCTCTGTGGTGGGCATGTAAACTGTTCTAACACCACAGCAGAAGAAGCAGGACTCGCTGCTGTGCAAGGCCTTCCAGATTTTCCTTTGTGAACATCACACACAGCACCATGTGTCTCAAACTTATTACAAATGCATGCAATTGTTAGTTGTGTTGGAGGTTCTGTCACATACTCATGCATCCACTTGTACTTCCATAATGTTCTCAAATTTCAAATACCACTTCAAAATGGTATACTGAAATGACAGACAACAAAGCTGCTGCCATTTTCTTTGACTGTCCTACCTGTCGAAAGGTGACACTAGCATTTAGTTAACGCCAACTTTTGAGAGAACATCATACTACACATTACCATCATAATTCAATTCAACTTTGAAAAGTAATACATAGATAACAACTCTTAAAATGTGTACACAATTTTTGGGTATCCCTGGTATTGTAAGTATCTCTCTAGCTGTTCTTTAGATCCCTTTGGTTTTATATAAATATATATACCAAAGATATATATATATATATATTTGTATTTTGGAAACTCAGCTCTTTTGATAGTCTTCACAGACCAGAGGCAATATCTAGTAATATTTATTTTGAGGCATTACACTGGATCCCCCTCTACATAATTTAGGGTGGGGCCATACTCCAATTTCAACAGAAGCTTTAAATACTCTTGCTTGGCTCACATGTTACACAGAGTTGTTAAAAAAGGATTAGAGGTTGATCAAGAAATTGGAAATCTCTTTACTTTTCTGGAAAGTAGAAAGTCTTTTTTTTGAGACAGTCTTATTTTGTTGCCCTTGGCAGAGTGCCATGGTGTCATAGATCATAGCAACCTCAAACTCTTGGGCTCAAGTGATTCTCTTGCCTCAGCCTCCCAAGTAGCTGGGACTACAGGTGCCTGCCATACCCCCTGGCTATTTTTAGACATGGGGTCTTGCTCTTGCTCAGGCTGGTCTCGAACTCCTGAGCTCAGGCAATCCTCTTGCCTTGTCCTTCCAGAGTGCTAAGATTCCAGGCATGAGCCACCACACCTGGTCTGGAAAGAAGACAGTTTTATGATTTCAAGCATGATCCTATCATATTACTAATAGATTAATTCAGGTGAATCAGCACTTTTGGGATACTTAACAAACTATTAATCAATCTATAGCATTATGTCAAGAGGCTGAAGATGTTAAGATGCTTAAGATGGAAAGAGTTAAACAGTGTGCTGACCAGATTCTGTTGCTAAAGATTATGCAAAAAGCTACTAATCTCAAATAAATATGTCAATATATATTTTCCTTTATTGTAAAGATTACCTATTTGAACAAAATTAACTGTAGTGGGACTGCTTATATAAACTGAAGATTCATGGGTTTCACTCTAGACCTACTTGATCACAATCTTGAGGGAGTGGTAGATTTCCATGAAATCTAATGTTTAATACCTATGAATTTATTAAATGTAATTATCAGATATATATTTTATACATTTTACAATAGCCCAGATAATATTTAACAATTCCTACCACTTTGTTTTTTCTACTGTCTTTCTGTTTATTGCTCCTGGCTCCTGAATTCTTTGGTATATTTGCTCCTCTCTCTCTTCAAATATTCTTGTTTTTCTTTTTTAACTTTTTTATATACTTGATCCCAACACTGACTATGATAATCTCATTTTATTGCTCTTTGGTGCAGGAACTCTGGCAATAGTAATAGAAGAAATTATTACTATTTTTATCTCAGGTTAATATCAAGGGACAATAATTCTCCATTCTTTAGTATTGAGTCTATATACTTCTAGTTTTTTGTATAAAGTTAGTAAGTATATTTGAGGTGTTACCATTGAGAAATAAAATTCTCTTGCAGGGCATCATGTATTTGAAATGCTTACCATTAACTGGCAGGTGTTTGCACAGTTCCTCAATTTCTTCTTCTTCAAGTGGGAATCCCATGTTCTCAAGAGCATCATCTATTTTATTGACATTAACCATTCCTCCTTAAGAAAGAAGGCAATAGTATAAAGACATTTGCACTTATACCAAAGAGGGGAAAAATGCTTGCTCCCAACACAATCAACACAAACAGGAAGTAAAAAGCAACAGCACCTTAACGCTTCTTGAAGTGAACAAAAGAATCAGTTGAATATTAGGAATAGAAAAATTTTCCCTCATTAATATTCCAGTAAACACTGTTACAGAAATTTCTAGGATGAGTTTACCCGGAAGAAAGAGAAAAGTAGGGAAGAGTGATAAATTATATCAAAGAGAACCAATCCAAAGATTTCTTACCAGTAAATAAGATTCAAAATTTGCTACAGTGACAAAAGAGTGTAGACTATTACCCTCCAAATCTGATTGTATACAAATAAAAATGCCAGCTCATAATTTGAAGGATATAGTAACACAATTATTAATAGTAACCTAATTGTTGAGAAATAAGAGAGGCTTCAAAAAAGTAAATGCAAAATCTTGGAGAACTCAGTTTTATCTTTCTCAGACTGCTTTTCACTCACCTCTATAAGTCTTCACTTCATCCATCAACCTATTTTTAAATATCCATCCTTTATCTGTAAGGTAAGGGTCAATTTAATTCATAAGAAGTGGAAATTCAGAAAGACAGTAAAGTTTAATTATTAATAATAAATTGATAAATTAATTAATTAAATAATTAATCTTAGTTATAATCTAAAGAAGGAAGGAAAGAAATTAAAAAGATTTCAAGGTTAATTATTTCCTGATATTTGGTGTATTATTTAGTGGAACTCTAACATGTTGAAACATAGATTTTTTTCTTTTATTTTTGTCTTAGGTTTACCTTTTTCCCTTTCTATAATTCTTCCGTTTATCATATTTTCCTTTCTTTAGCCTTAGGCTTGTTATAGATGCTGAGTCCAACATTTAAAACTGTTTATCCATAATGGCAGTATGTCAAAGAGAACATTTCTTCCCAAATTAAGATATAAAGTAAGAACAGTACGTTGTAGGTCAGAATTGGTTATCCCTTCATTAAATTTATCTTAATTGTAAATAGGACTTTAAACAGTTATACTTCTGGAATTTTATGTATACCACTCAGAAGCCCCAGATTCTCTGCAATTGACTGCAAAACCTACAATGCTTACCATCCAGTGGCACCATGTCCAGTAGGCTTTTGCTTTCTCTCCTTGTTAATTCAATACCTACGTTTTCCAGATAAAGTTGTGTGTCACTGGCATTAATCTTCTTCCCTTAAAAAAAGATGAGAAACTTGGTAAGTAAACATTTTCATATATAATGATTCTAAATTAAGAAAATTATAAAAAAGAGCAATGTCTCAACTTGTGAGAGATGTAATGGCATAAGAGCAAGGACAGCATGAGGCTCATTTAGCTGTTAAATTGAAATCATTTCCACTCAGATCAGGAACCAGACAAAGCTGCCCATTGTCTCCATTGCTCTTTAACATTATAATGGAAGTTTTAGTCACCACAATTAGGGAAGAAAAAGCTATCAAGGGTATCATATAGGGTCAGATGAGACCAAACTTTCGCTCTTCACAGATGATATGATTGTATATCTGGAAAGCACCAGGGATTCTACTACAAAACTCTTAGAAGAGATCAAGGAATACAGCAGCATCTCAGGTTACAAAATCAACATTCATAAATCAGTAGCCTTTATATATACCAACAATAGTCAAGCTGAAAAAACAATTAAGGACTCTATCCCATTCACAGTAGTGCCAAAGAAGATGAAATATTTGGGAGTTTATCTAACAAAGGATGTGAAAAATCTCTATACAGAGAACTATGAAACTCTAAGAAAAGAAATAGCTGAAAATGTTAACAAATGGAAAAACATACCATGCTCATGGCTGGGAAGAATCAACATTGTTAAAATGTCCATACTACCCAAAGCAATATATAATTTTAATGCAATCCC